>CAUYQG010068378.1:0-28630 GCA_963574415.1 Tarsius wallacei
ACTTTATTCTCAAATATTAGACAAAGTAGACTTCAGCACAATTCGTATTATAAGAAATAAAGTAGAAAAACACGTAGCCGGGCTCCGGAGATCCTTCCGCCTCAGCCTTCCGAGTAGCTGGAATTACAGGTGCGCGCTTCCACGCCCGTTGATTTTTTTGATTTATTGTAGAGATGAGGTTTCGCCTGCCCACGCGGGTCTCGAACCCGCGGGCTCAGGCAATCCACTCACCTCAGTCTCCCAAGGCGCGGGATTACAGACTGAGCCACCGAGCCCGGCCTGATTTTTTGATTTATTGTAGAGATCAGGTCTCACCAAGTTGCCCGGGCGGGTCTCAAACCCTCAGGCTCAGGCAATCCACTCACCTCAGCCTCCCAAAGCGCAGGATTACAGGCTGAGCCACCGAGCCCGGCTACGTGTTTTTCTACTTTATTTCTTATAATACGAATTGTGCTGAAGTCTACTTTGTCTAATATTTGAGAATAAAGTTACTTTTCAGCTTTCTTATGACTGACGTTTGCAGGACCAATCTTTGTCAAAATTTTACTTTCAAGGTATCCATTATTTGTATTAAAAATTGATTCATCCTAGAAAACAAATACATTTTGCTTTTTTATCTAGTCTGTCAATCTATCCCTTGTAATTTGGGATCATTTACATTTAACAAATTTTCAAATATGTTTGTGTTCATATCTACCACCATGCAAATTAAAAACAAAACTTGTCATCTATTCTTTTTTCTTGTCTTCTTTTGCATTAGTTGAGGAAATTATTGTTATTCCATTCTAACTCACTGGTTTACTTACCATACCTCTTGTTTTATTTTTTGGAGTTGCTCTAAATTTTACAATATACATCTTCAATTTATCACACTCTACTCTCTGCTTTCAAATTATAATTTGCCACTTTACATATGACAACAGCTTTCTTATAAAAAAAAATTGCTCAGGTGAATTTGCAATTACATAAGAAAAGTTTAATGCAAATTGGCATGTAAGCTTTGTGTTACAGATCCAGAATATGAGTGGGGACCCCCCAAAAACTGGAATTATCTTTTGGATAGTGGATTCCTTGTGATACACTTGGAATTTGTTTCTACAGATCAAACAGTCAACCAAAGTATTTATCTGAAAGTTTTGAGAAGGTTGCATCATGATTTGCTGAAGAAACATCCTGAGTTGTGGCAAACAGATGACTGGTTCTTCCACCATGACAATGCACCTGCCCGCACTGCACTGAATATTCAGCAGTTTTTGACCAAAAACAGAACGACCTCCTTGTTCCACCCCCCTATTCACCCGACCTTATCCCAAGCAACTTTTTTATCCCCCCTTTTTGAAAAATGTCCTCACAAAAGAGAAACATTTTGCTGATGTGGAAGAGGTGAAACAAAAACGGCAGAAGCATCAAAACTGACAAGTTCAAAAACTGTTTTGAGCAGTGGAAAAATCATCTTGATATGTCAAATGGAGAGTATGTTGAAGGTGACTTAAGTGTAAACATGTAAAAATAAATACACAATGATTTATTAATGAATTCCGGATTTTTTGGACCCCCCCCCCACCTTGTTTATCTGCTGTGAAATTCACATCTCAGCCGACTGTTGCTGGTGAGTTTTCCCAGAAAATCCACTGTTGGCACCCTGGAGATACATGATTTGGTCACAGGGGTACTGGGGTAAAATAGCAAGAATGTAATGAAATAAACTTGTCCAGGAACATAAGGCAATGAAACACAAAAAGTGGAAACAGGTAGGCTGTGTCTTATGAATCCATGTATCTACAGAGGACAACACAAAGTCAGTCAGGTGCATCTGGTGTTCTCAAATATATATTGGATCAAAAGATGAATAAATGAATTTAAGGTTTGTGAGCATAACAACTCAGAGCTCCATTGCACCATTAAATTGTGTAATGTTCTTCTGCTACATATACATGGGATGAAGCATCAGATGTAATTTTATTTAAATATTATGTCGTAGGGAGGTTCAACTTTTTGGATAACGAGTTTGTAAAATATTTTTCTTATAAGACTATGAAATTTACTCTTTTGAACTGATTTTCTGTTGTGCTCCTATGATTTTGGGAGGCATCATGTACCTGAAAAATTTTCTGAGACTTGATAAATCAAAGTAGTCTCTATCTCCTAAATATATTTTTTTCTTTTTTCTTTTGTTTTTTCCTGAGGACCCAGAAAAGCCATGGCTAAGGAGAGAGGATGAAGAATGGATGGATTTTTATTCTTCTACTCTAACTCACTAGTTTATTTGCCATACTTCTTTGTTTTATTTTTGTAAGAGTTGCTCTAAATGTAACAATATACATCTTTAATTTATCACAGCCTAATGTCTACTCTCAAATGAATATTATACCATTTTACATATGAACAGCTTTCTTTTCAAATTTGCTCAGGTGAATATGGAGTGCTAGGAAAGGGTTTGGAAGTAGGAAAAATCTCAGAGGAAAAAATTAAAAAAGACTTGATGAAAGCTGTCTTGTACTGTCTACATTTTTTAATTTAATTTTTTTTCAAAATTTGATGATTGTTTTTGATGCAGTTGGGAAAACTTGTCTTGTTCTGTTTATGGTGGGATGCTTTATTTTTTACATAAACTTTTTACTCTTTTAGGGAAGGCAAGTGGAGAATAATATATTTCCAAGACTTGGTTTGGTTAATGTTTACAAATTATAACTTAAGGTATTTTTTTCTAAATATACAATCATCAGCTATTAATACCATTAGGAGAGGAAAAGTGATATATATTTTTTCCATTACATATCTAAATAGTTTTTTTCATATTCAATTATTCTCTCTTACAGAGACAAAGCATCTAGTCTCCTCCAAAATTCTTTAAAGATGATGTCTTTATCAATTTATTATTTTTAATTAAATACATGTGCTTAAATAAGTGCTATTACTTTTTTAGTTTAAAATGTAATTACTAAAAGAATGATTTTTTTTTAACATTCTAAGTAGTCGACTTCTTTCCAAGGTCTCACTGATGGCTGCATTCCACACTATTTTAGAGTTTTGTATTTGCTCTAGAGGAGCTATTTTGACGAAACACATCAAGTCACATAGAAATTTTCTTCTCTTTATGTGACTGTAAGCTTTCAGAACTCTGAGTTTCAGTGAATCATCACATGAGAGGAAGGTGAGCTTTATTCTGCAGCTTCATCAAGGCATGTAAATTTCATTAAACAAATTTATCAGAAATTTAAATATACTATTTGACTTTCATGTCCCATAGTTCTGTAAATATCCCATTTTTGAAAACTTATAATTAATGAGGTTATAGGAATATTAAAGGATAAAAAAACATGGTTTCTGTCCACATGATACTTAATTTGAATAAAAAATCAGAAAACATACATATGGAGAATTTAATTATTTTCATCAGAGATTTAGGGACAGAAGATAAAATTTTTGGATGGTGAGCAGAATCCTAATGATGGACAGGGTTTCAATAGACATTTTTGCAGGAAGGATAGTTTAGAAAGAAAGGGTGGTATGAATACAAACATGCTAAATTAGAAAAACAGTTCATATTCAAGGAATGATCAGTAGTTTTGTTCATGTTGGTGACATTGGGTGTAGAGAAAATAGGGGGTAGGGTTGAAAAGGTATATTTATGAAATACTGGTTTCAAAAGGTGGCCTCAACATTAGCTGATCTAGCTTAATTTCATAAATGAAGAAAACGAGGAGTTTGATTGTCTGTGTCCAGTGCACAGCTCAGATTTTCTTGAATTCCATTTTACCTCTTCATAGCGTGTTGTCTATGTGTCATACTCCAGAGAGCCCTAATCAGATTGTCATGTGTTCACATTTGATTTGGTAAAAAATAGTGATTACTGAAGGTTTTTGAGGAGAGAAGCAACATGATCAGAGTCACGCTTAGGAAGATTCCTCTGACAGCTCTCTAGAAGATGGATTAGAGTGGAGATAGATTGAAAGATGAGAAATAAGTTACGATTTGATTTAACAACGCAGAAGAGTAATAAGAGTCTACACTATAGTACAGTATAATGATGATAACAGTAATAAGAAAGAGGAGAAGGAGACAGGGAAGTATATATAGATATATGTTTGTGTGTGTGTGTGTTACTTAGAGTAGAAGTGGCTGAATTTATTGTCTAACTGAATGTGAGATACCAAAGTGAAGGAAAGGTAGATACTGCCTTGATGTTCAGAGTCATGGCAATTTAGAGGAAGGCAAGATTGTTAACAGAAATAGGCCAATCCACTGACCTGACAAGAATCATGCACACACACACACAATCACTAAGAAAAGATTTATTTCTACTATAGAGAAAGCATCTGGCAAACAGCCAGATTACCTAGATGGGTTAGAACTTGTGATATAAAGACAACTCTTCTGCAACCATCACTCCAGAAGGCCAGGCATGTAGTCAAGCACTCTTTCTCTCCCAGGTATAGCGGATCACAAAAGGAATGAGGGAAGAAGAACCTAAAATATATTCACACATGTTGGACTATAATTACTTGAAAAACAGAGCTAAAAGAGGCCCTATTGTTCAACCCCACATTTTTATATATTGAGAAGCCACAAAAACACACACACAATTTTGTGAAAAAGAGTGGATTTGACTAGTTACTTTATGAAGTGAAAAACTTTAGAATGCATGTATCCTGACTCAGTTCAATTTTCTTTCTATTGCTTTAAGGATTTTGACTACAAATACATTAGAAGGCAAAACTATAAAGAAAAATATGAAAACATAAAACTACATGAATAGGTGTAGAATAGGAGTGAGAAAATATGTTAGATACTTATAAGCTAATTTCTCGTTTCATTGCGAGTTATGTAACCCTCCGTTTCTCTGGCTCAAGCAACTACTTTCATTCACTCATTCTTGTAGCCCCTAGTTATTTTTGCTACATTTCTATTCTCTCCTAATTTAAAGGGGTGAAAATAAGGTACTGCTGTATTCAAAGATGCTTATGTGTTATCCCCATGCCTCTAACTTGGAAGACTATAATATTTACAAAAGCTGGTTTTGCAGCAAGTCTTTTCACATTCTAGTTGTATGACCTTGCAAGTTACTTGACTCTTCTGACGTATTTTATTCAACTATAAAATTGATATGGTAATAATAAGACCAAATTACAGGTTTGCTTTAAGACTAAAATGAGTAATAGATGTAAAGCACTTAGAAGAACAGCTGGCATAAAATAAGTGTTCATTATTTTCCTCAAAGTTAGCAAGTGTTCTGACTTGAACAAAGCATTACTCACCCCTCATAGTGATCTATGAGCTATTTATAGATTTACGTATTATATAGTTTCTTCATGAAAACTTTTTACCACTTTGATGCTCAACCTTTGATGATTTCCCTACTCATAGCCAAGAAACCTGATAGAATACAGGCGCAAACAAAAGAAGGTCAAACTATATTTTGTTATGAATACTTATCTTACTTTTTAAAGCTTTGTAAATGACTGACCAAGGAAGCAGTGAATTTAACATATCCCAAATGAATGTTACTGCATATTGATATTAGTGTTGGTGTATATTGGTCAATATAATCAAGATATATTTTCTTGATTATCTTTTTTTTTTTCCTTTTCTTGGACCTTTGAGCCCAGATCACTGAGACTTGGACAAATAGTCACTATTCCAAATTATAATGAGACTTGTATGCCTGATGTAATTGTAAGAAGAAATGGAGAGCTAGATCTGTTCTGTGATTCATAATCTAAACTCTGCACTGGATGAGGACTGATACATCTTGTGTGACTTCTTAAGGCTTTATTTATTTAACACCTATTTAATGAGGATGTGTCAAGATGTAAGGATGAATGAAAGGTTCCTCCCTTGAAAAATGCTGTAATAGTCTCCATTAACTACATATAATATTATATATCTATCTATGGCTGGGTATAATTTAAATCTAATTCAGTATTATGGAGGCAAAAATGATTGTTTAATGGTAGATTAATTGTATAGAGAAATAAAAATAGTAAATTATTTTGTGTGTGTTCATTGGAAAGAATTGTGATCAATTAATTAATAAAGACCTTGTTGTCTCGAGCAGTGTCTTGACCATAGCTAAGAAGCATAACTTTGGAACAAAATGATTGAAAATGATTAAGAAAATCAAACATACGTTTTAGAAAACTGAACTTTCTAGCTCCCGAATTAGGCCTATGGAGACACAGTGGCAGAGCCAGGTGGACTTTTCTCTTTGATTTTCAAAGTCAGTGTTATAATAGGGGTCTAATTACTTAGGAAAGAAGAAATGGTGGTATGTGAGAAAAACAAATTACAGAGAAAACTTTTTTTTTTTTTCTATGTGGAGGAGGTTTACCAATAATTGCAAATTGTTGGAGGTAGATTGGGACAGAATTCAAATTTCTATGTATGTTGGCCTTGGGCAGTGGAGCAGTTTAGGTATTAGTAAAACATACACATACACACATTCACGTGCACACACAGACAGGCAGGCACACAATTGAGCCTCACATGGCATCCCTATTTAAAACAAAAACAACAGTTAAAATGTACCCGTGTTTTCCTCATTTGTCCTTCTTAGCACCCCTTCCTTTCTTCCTCCTTCCCTCCCATCCTTCCTTCCTTCCTTGTTTCCCCCCTCCCTCCCTCCCTCCCTCCTCTCCCTTTCCTTTCTTTTTCATAGCTGGAAACTACTCTTTATTGAAAAACTTCACAACAGCAGTCATTCCTCATGCCACAACTCAGTTAATTAGTTTCAGACCATCTGCTGCCCTCTTGTGGCCATATAATCCTCCTACCTATGCCCCAACTCCAAGCCCTTGATGGCTTGTCAGTTGAAATGTTTTTTTTTTTCAGATGAAACGGGCATCTCAAACTGTGACTAACCTTCCTTTTTTGCTGCCCTATGTTACACCATTATCTGAGAATACATTTCTCTAAAATATGTAGAAATTATACACTGTTTGTAATCATGTTAAAGACAAAATACTCCTATACATCATGGGGTGGTTATTATATCTTTCAGGGATATTTGAAAGTAATGCCTTCCTCTCTCTCATGTGGCTGGAGTCTTGAGTAAACCATTTTATATTAGCAGATAATATTCTAATACAGAATGAACCATCACATACCATACAATATAATATATACAGTGGTAAAAATATTCTCAGAAACCTGTTCAGGTAATGGTAAATTATTGATCAAAGTAATTTGATTCAAAGATATGTTTATATAATACTTGTAATAATTTCAAAAAAATAATTCTGGGTAGAATTATTGATTGTGTATTTTCATAGATTTTAGAAACTTGTTTTTCTGAGAAATTTTCCATTTCAATACCAAATATACATAAGCTATATATTAATCTCTGAAGCGATAATTGCACTTCATTTTGCAGTCTTTCTTTGTTATATATCAAGATTCCAGGGTTCTTTTTTTGGATGAAAGAATAAAGTCAAAGCTAAAGCAAGGATAAAGAATCCCTTTATTAAAGTTGACATGCATGTCCCTGATATTCCTCATTGCACTGGTTTTTATTTTCAGCTTCTCATTACCATTTTAAATTAAGAACAAAGATATTGAACTTATTCAATATAATGCTTTAATGAAAACTAAAGAGCTAATTCAGAGTAGCACCATACACTCAGCTACTCTGAATGTTCAATGAAGCTGACAATTCCATTTAAGGGGAACATTTTTTTTTCTTTATATAGGCTGTTGCTTAAAGACTATATTAGGTAATTCAAATGTTTCCATTAAAATAATTCCAAATGAAAATATTCAAGAAGACGTCAAAAAAGAAGCTGAGATTAAATGTTTAAGTCTGGTGCTACTGAAGAGTTAACACTTGAGTGAGACCTTGTCACGTCAAAACACCCAAGAGACAGACTGAAGTTCCTCTTAGGGCTCAGCAAAGAAGAGCATCAAATCTTTTTAAAAAATAATTTCATATTAAAAAATCAAAATCACTATTTGAAAAGTCAGAAATCTGTTGTATTTCTAATACTTATTCAGCGGTTTAGTGCTAAAAAATATGAGTGGGGTGCAATTCCTTTAGCATACATATTTAGGGTCTCTAAACTAGCCCTTAGCACCATCTAGTCATCTGATTAAACTGTTTCTTTGGAGAGAGAGAGAAACAGTGCAGAATAATGATTAAATGAGAAGAATATGGACTTTTGCACATATTTCTAAGCTGATGGCTATAATGTTTACTTAAGCATGATTCATTGATTATTGATCACTGAACACGACTCTTCACACAAAATAAATACCCCTTCTAGATGGTTCTTACAGCCTCATCTCTGGAATGAAAAATATAATTGTGATAGTATCTGAAAGTATGATTACATAATTTATACCTGAATAAAATGACGTGTTCCTTTTCCTCAGAACAGAGTGAAGAAGAAAGATATTTCTCATCTGGATTACAGTGACTTACCCATCTGATTGCCATTCTAAGCTCTCTTGTGACCTCTCTTCTTTACTACCTGAAAATAATCTAACTTGGAGGATATAGCAAAAGAGGATGTTCTAAGGTTGTTTTAGAGAAAACAACAACTTTCCTAAATACATGCTTTAAAAACAGGACATTCATTTTTATTAAGTAAATGTACTAATTCGAACCCTATGTATTCAATATAATGCTTCCCCATTGGAAAGTTGATTAGTCTGTTTATAGTCTATACAATCTGTTCCTATTGATGAAATAAACATAAGATATCTATTTTTCTTAGAGGCTCATATTAACTTATTATTTTAACCTTCAATTTCACTAACTGAACCTAAATCCATTAGTCACCTAAAAGAGAATATTTTATTTGCAAATATTTGTCTTTTAGGAACAAACAAACAAAGACTTTTTCTTGTGGCGAAGCAGGAAATTCTTGCCTGCAGACTCCAATCCCCTCTCAATAGGCACCCCCAGTTCAAATATGCACATAATGCCCCCAAAATTAGCTTTGTATTTATAAAATGAGCTGTAGATATTTTTTCTCCACTATACAGAAAAGTTATTCTTACTGCCTTTCCTCGGGGGTTTTATGGGACAAGAAAACAAGCAATTAAAAAACAATCACATGTGTAAAGTAGCATGTTATATGAGTTGTCTCAAAGGCTAAGCAAGAAAGTAAATCATTGGAAGTCAGAACGTGGCTAAATTACAAATTTAGAGAATTTCCTAACTCTTTGTACCCCTCATTTTTGAAATTTTTAAAATAAGAAAAGTGCCTTGGACTTTATTTCAAATTTAATGTGACTATTTTAAATTACTAACCATATAAAATCCCTCAAATGTAAATATTTTTATATTACGATATTGCCGGCCACTTTATGCTGCAAATCAGAAAGGCAATGTTTCAAAGGCAAATTATTTTAATAATTTGAATCAATTCGAAATATATTCCAGTAAAAATATTAAACACATGTTTATTATTCATCATGCATTGGAGCTTAGCTATTATAAGATTTTTATTAAGCATTACATTTATTGAATAGTACTGTTATTTTTATGTTAAACTGATTATTTTTCTATGCGAATGGCCCATGCTTTGTTATCTGATTCAGTAGTAATTATGTTATTTTAAGAAAACTAGTAAGGTCATATCCTGCCTTCCTCCCTTCTCCTTTTTCCCCCTCCTTCCCTCCCTTCCTCTCTTCCTTCTCCCTTCCCTTGTTTTCTTCTTGCTTTCCTTCTCTCATCTCATCTCTCTCCTCTTCATTCCTTTTCTTTCTCTAACTGTGAAATGCCCGTGTGCACAAGCCTGATGGATGCCTTATCCTGTGAATGCACTGGTGGTGCTGATCTACAGCTGTATGCAGACCACATCTTTCCTCCGAAGCTGCATGGCACACATTTAAACTCAAATCACAGAGATTGCTGCACCTAGATTGCAGTACAAATTGGTATGACCAACCAGACCCAGCAACCATCGATCTTCATTCTTCCTGCCACCCTGGAAACTGAAACCTTTTGTAGCAAGAGGTAACTAAGATTCTGAAGTCGACTTGCAATACAGGGAAGCAACAACTTTAAGATTGGACTGAAATATCTGACAGCTCTCTGAAACAAAACAAAAACAAAATGTACCCAGGTTTCAGTTACGCTCTATTTGGTTTCTTTTTTTGTTAAATAAGTGCTGGCATATAGCTCATTAGACACCTTGTAGGCCACCCCACAAAGATGTGGGCAGTTCAATTTAGAGTAAGTGGGAGGTGTATAATTCAGAATTTACGCTTCTAGATAAATCAGGCTTCAGCATGAGATTTTTGTCATGCACTTCAGACAATCTCATTTCCCTAACTACTGGCTCAAATTCTAATTTAAATAGAAATATAAGCAATACATGGGGGTAAAAGGTTTTCGATAACAATTTTCATTAATGATGAAATCTGGTTTGAGGAAGTGAACACAGAGAACTGATTTCCCTGACTTATGTCTTCAGTTTGGATGTGGACAGGGAAACTGAGTCCTTATCTAGGAAGATGAAGCCAGAAGATCGTCTGTTTGGTCCAATCCTGGGGGTTTGAAATATGTTTGCTTACCCTTGGAGACAAGTTTAACTGTTGGCCAGAGGATATGCTTTTAATAGAAAGGGCCTCAGCAGTTTTTGTCTGCTCGCCAGTAGTCATTTTGGCCCTGTTCGTGGCCTTTCATAGAGCAGTTTGTGCTCACACTGAATGATCACAGGTATCCAAGGGTAACTTGACCTGAGTCTGTTGAATGAGTAGATGAAGCATTAGAGGTCGTTGTGGATTTCCCTTCTGTCAGAATATATATATATATATATATATATATATATAACTGAACAAAAACATATATTAAAAGCAAAATCAAGGCAAGATGAAAACAAACAAACAAAAAAATGAAGTGTCTCTTATTTGAGAATCACCCTTCTCTGCCAATGATGATTGGAATGCTGTGGAGTAGTTTCCACAACTATCAAGATGTGGTTCACCATTAGGTCATCAACAAGCAAAACACTGCAACAACATACTCTTATTTGTTAATGTGTTAGTAATGATTTACAAATGAATAACTAATTCACTCAGTGCTAATCTTGGTATGATGGTACCAACATTCTCATGCACAGCTGTTGCTGGTTGTGGTAGACTATTTGCAAAAAATGGGAGGCATTCTCTTATATGAAAGAGCACCCCTTGCCAGGTAGCTTTGCAAATCTCTTCATCAAGAAATGGAGTACTCTTGCCCTTCTCTTGAGTCTAGAATGGCCTTTTGACTTTCTTTGACCCATGGAGTGTGGTGGAAATGATTCTTGTACTAGGCGTAAACATATTTTTATGTCTGCACATGAAATCCTGGGAGGCTTTCTCTCTCTTCTTCTGCCTTTAGCTATGGGGTAGAATAACCTGTCACTGCTGCTTCATATCACAAATCATTACCTTCCTGAGGAATGAAATCTGTTGTTAAAACCATTCTCTTCCTTCTGATCCAGGTTAAGAATACTGATTTTTCCTAACTTTCCCCTGCTTACTATTGCTTAATTCCAAGCAGCTTACTTTTAGAATACACATTTTGATCGAATTGTTCATAAACTTTGCAAGACCAGGCAAAGGTGGGGCAAGTAAAGAGAACAAAGCACTTGTCTTGATCAAGAGAAGAGTTTGATAAAGTATTATTAAAAAATCAAAATTAACGAAAAGGTCCATGATGCACACACTATCAAAATTTTAAATAAAGGCAAATTCAATGTGGAACCACATAACAAGAATTTAGGTTAAATATATCTACGTTAAATGTCTTGATTGTGTCACTCCTTACTTGTGACCTTATTTATATAATAGAACTACTATTTTCATTGGATCATTTAAATGATTAAATATAATACAGCATAAGGTATTTATCCTGTTCTCACCACATATTACTATTCAGTAAGTATTATTGTTACTTATTTTTCAGTTTGTTCTATGCATGTATTTTTTCCCTTTAAAGTGATCAGTCACTTAAATATTTTTGAGTTATCAATGTCCTTAAGATTGTTCTCAGCAATGTTTTTAAAATTATGATTTTAATGATAAGCAGACACAAATATGGGCCTTGACAATTTAAAAGCTAACATTCCAGCCAGGCTCGGTGGCTCAGCCTGTAATCCCATGCCTTTGGGAGGCTGAGGTGAGTGGATTGCCTCAGCCCGCGGGTTCGAGATCCGCCTGGGCAACCTGGCGAGACCTCATCTCTACAATAAATCAAAAATTAGCCGGGCGTGGTAGTGCGTGCCTGTAGTTCCAGCTACTTGGAAGGCTGAGGCAGAGGGATCACCGGAGCCCAGCAGGTCGAGGCTGCGGTGGCCGGGAGCAGCCACTGCACTCCAGTCTGGGCGACAGAGTGAGACTCCAACTCAAAAAATAAAAATAAAAAATAAAAAAGCTAACATTCTCATAAGAAAGATAGGACATTAATCAGTTAATCACAGCATACTTTTAAAAACAGAATTATAAAAAATATATAATATAGTGGTTAGGCTTAATCAGGTAATACTTCCTTATTGAGTACCAAACTGTGATATATACATTAATAATTAGATAAATAGAAAAATAAAAGTTATTTGTAAATAGTTGAATAAAAGAAGTGTTGAGAAAAGGTCAATGATGTCAGTTGTAAGAATGCCCATTGCATTTAGTGACAGAGATGTCATTGGTTACCTTAGGGAGAGCTATGACACTAGATTTAGCTTAAATAAAGGAGTGAAAAATGGACCCAGGGAGTAGCAAATACTTCTATTAGTGACTATATTTTTCCAAAGTACTAGACAGAGATAGAATAGGGAAAATAAGAAATATTTTTTAAAGTGTTTTCTGATAGAAAATATTTAATCATGGTAAAATATCATAATAGGAAGTTCCCATTTTAGAGGAAGAAATTATACAACGGAGAAAAGGAGCAATGAAATCAATCAAGTGCTTATGGAAGTAGAAAAAAATGGATTTTAAACCATCATTTATAGATAGAGAGGCAGGGGATTGCCAACTACGTGGCAAAAAAAAGGAAAGATGGGAGAAAATATAGGCGGTTTGTATGTTGGGTAGTGGAGAGACAAGAGAAATTGTTCAAATTTAAAATGAGATAAATCAGCTGGGCTCGGTGGCTCAGCCTGTAATCCCGCGCCTTTGGGAGGCTGAGGTGAGTGGATTGCCTGAGCCCGCGGGTTTGAGACCCGCCTGGGCAAGCGAGACCTCATCTCTACAATAAATAAAAAAAAAATTAGCCGGGTGTGGTAGCGTGCGCCTGTAGTTCCAGCTACTTGGAAGGCTGAGGGGGAAGGATCGCCGGAGTCCAGCAGGTCGAGGCTGCGGTGGCAGGGAGCGGCCACTGCACTCCAGTCTTGGAGACAGAGTGAGACCCCAACTCAAAAAAAATAAATAAAAATAAATAAATAAATAAATAAATAAATAAAATGAGATAAATCAGAAATATCTTTTCCTTGCTATCATCAGTCTGGAATAGTGTAGTGTGGTGAGTTCAGTTTCATCCACAAGTATGAGTATGAGATAGCACTCTACTAAGTGACTAGGGACTTCCTTTGAACTATGAGTTGTTCTGTATGAAGCTGGGAAAAATACACCCCATGAAACAGTCATGATGACCCGAAAAAAAGGTCTTGGTAATTGTATTATTTTTTCTATTGCTACTATAACAAATTACCATAAATTTAATGACTTAAATAACACTGTTTTGTAGATTAAAAGTCTAACACAGATCTGCCTATGTTGGTGGGTTGCATTCTTTTCTGGAAGCTCTAGGGGAAAACCCATTTCCTTACTTTTTTTAGTTTCTAGAGATTGTCTAATTTCCTTGGCTTATGAATCCCTTCCTTTTTCTTCAAAGCAAGCAATATTAGCCCAAGTTCTTCTTATGCTTCCATCTCTGTGGCTCATTCTTCAAATTCTTTGATTCACTTTTATGACTCATGTGATTATTGTAGGCCTATCTGAGTAACCCAGCATAACCTTTCTATTTTAAGGTCAGCTGATGAGCAACCTTAATTTTTTTTTTTTTTTGCAACCTTAATTTCCTTTCTTTCTTTTCTTTTCTTTCTTTCTTTCTTTCTTTCTTTCTTTCTTTCTTTCTTTCTTTCTTTCTTTTTTCTGAGTTGGAGTCTCACTCCGTTGCCTTGGCTGGAGCGCAGTGGCATGCTCATGGTCAGATTAGTGTTGACCTGCTGGACTCAGGTGATCCTTCTGCATCAGCCTTCCTAGTAGCTGGAGCTATAGACTCGCGTTACCACAACTGGCTACTTTTTTGATCTATTGTAGAGATGAGGTCTCACCAAGTTGCATTTGCCCAGGTTGTTCTCGAACCTGTGGCAATCACCTCACCTCGGCCTCCCAAAGTGCTGGGATTACAGGCATAGGCCACCGCGCCCGGTCAATTTCCATTTTTTATGTAACATAATTTGTTTACAGGTTCTGGGATTTGAATTTCTTTGGGGGGCCCTTATCCTAACTATTGCAGTAAAGTAATTGTAAATTGTTTGGGACTTTAGATTTAAACTATATAATATCCCCTTGGTGAGGACTCTTCATGAAGGTTGGTCTGGTGCCCCAACCCTTAATTAATATTCCTGGGCAAATCAATGGCACTAATTGCAAAGTCCTTTTGGATCACTCATATAGCATTCCTGAATAGTAGACACCTTCTAAATTTTCTCTTCTCACTTGAGGTTCCAGTCTTCTACTGCTTTTAGAATTTACGCAGGATTGGCAGTAGTGGGAATTTGCTTGGGGTGTAGGGGGCAAACCTCATCAACAAGGGTGTCTGCATAATGAACATTTGTATACCTAACCCTGAATTGTACCCCACATCTTTAGAATAAAAAAATTAAAAGTAAAAAAAATAAAGGAATGAATAAAAAGAACGTCTGGACCCTCTATTTTACTCCATAAGAACTCTACAACTCTTCGGTGATCTCCATAGGTTGCAAATCAGTCTAAATGGGTGCCTAAATTCTTATAAAAAATTATTGTTGTTTTTCCTTGAAACCAAGGTGGTAGGGTACCTGTCTTTTAAAATCCAATGCCCTGGTTGTCCACACCTATAAAGCCATGAATAGGGATAGGACATTGGAATTCTAATTCTCTTCTGAGGAGGTCACCACTCCTCACACTCACATGAAAAATGAATAAACTAGAATAGGCTGAATGATTTCTATAATAGCAAAACAAGCATTCAAAAACAACAATAAAAAATGTAATTTGACTGATCTTCTCTTAAGGGTCTTTCTTCTGTTTATGACATACATGTAGTATGTATTTGTTGGTTCAGATTACCAAAACAAAATACCATAGATTTGTTGGCTTAGCAGGAATTTATTTATCACAGTTCTGGAGGAGGAGAAGTCCAAGATTAATGTGCAGGCTGATTAGGCTTCTTGGTGAAAGTTTTCTATCTGGCTTGCAGGTGGTTGCCTTCTTACTGTGACTTTGGGTGTGGAGAAAATTCTTTCTTCTCAGCTTTTTATTTTATTCGGTCCTTCAATGGACTGGATAATGCCTACCCACATTTGACAATCTGCTTCACTTAGTCTACTGTTAATGTGATCCAGAAACCCACTCATAGACATACCCAAATTTAACCAAATATTGGGACTCATGTAGCACAATCAAGTTAACACATAAAAGTAACAATCACTAATAAAATCCTTATCAATTTGGCACTTATGTGCATTTTTAAAAACTATGCTGAATCTTCAAGTAAAGACAATAACAGGGTCATAAATCCACCAAACAACTACACTGCATACAACTAAAACTGCCTTGACACCTTCTCCAGAAAAGAAGGTAGAGTCTTTGAATGATGTTTGCCCCCATTGATATTCTATAACTTAGACATCATTATAAAAAAATCAGTAATACTTAAAGCCTATAAACTCAATGTGTCTTATGTTACATAAAGAAATAAGAGATGGAAGGAAAAATGACATTTTATTTACACACACAAACATATTTATAACAAAATAAGGGGGAGATAGTCATAAAAATTACAATTCTTATTTCCATAACTGATCATATGGTTGTAGCTAGTATTTATATCTATCTTCTTCTACAACTACACATTTTTTATTCCCGTTTTCTTTAGCAAGCTAATCACGGTTCTTTATCTGGGGGAGGGACCTAAACCTTGAAGGATCTGAACCATTAGTAGTCCTGCCTAGATTGGCTGCTTTAGTTTTCCACTGATCTAATTACAGGAAATGGTAACAGTAAGAGATGCCCTGTATTCCAGGCATAGTTTTCCAGACATAGTTTTCCTTATTTTCATGGTGGGCATAGCAGTCCAAGTCTCCCTTGGTAGTCAGAAACAATCAGTCCAGTCAGCAGAGTTACTCCCTTCTCTGCCTGTTGATTCAGAGGCATGAGAAGTCCAAAGTAGTCAGTCCACAGATTTAACTTCCATTTCAATAGATCATTGTTGTGTCTCCTATTGAAGGCATTCCTTCCTCTGGAACTAATACCTTTAGGCCAGCAGAGCATAAACTTGCAGGAACGTGATGCAAACATATTGTTAGTGAATTTCCATCTCTTGATTCCTGTATCTAAGAATCCTGGGTATGAGAAAAAAATACTATATGAGGGGGGACCCAAAAACCCCCAGAATTTATTTATAAATAATTGTGTATTGCTTCTAACATATTTAAACTTCAGTAACCTTCAAAGTACTCTCCATTTGATATAATACATTTATCAAGATGCCTTTCCCACTGCTCAAAGCAGTTTTTGAACTCGTCAATTTTGATGCCTTTTATAAAGTGTTTGTGCCATTTTTTGTTTCACCTCTTTCACATCAGCAAAACGTTTTCCATTGAGGAATATTTCAATTGGGGAAACAAAATAAGTCGTTCTGAATGAGATCGGGTGAATTGGGAAGGTCAGGCATGGAAGTAATGCTGTTTTTGGTCAAAAACTGCTGAACACTCAGCATGGCGCGGGCAGGAATGTTGTCCTGGTGGAAGAATGAGTCACCTGTTTGCCACAATTCTGTAGGTTTCTTGCATGTACACAATCTTCTCAAAACTTCCAGACAAAAACTTTGGTTGACAATTTGATTCTTAGAAACAAATTCTGAGGGAACTACAAGGGACCCACCTTCCAAAAGATAATTCCTTATATTAGATATTGACCAAGAGGATATTTAGGCTACTAGAGAACCTTGAAGCAGTTCTGCAAGTTATTGTCACTCAGATGGCACCATCACCGAGTCTTAAAAAGGCCATTTCACCACTCTGTTAAACAGCTACATCAGGATGATGGGTAACATGGTAAGGCCAATGAATTCTACCAGCATGGGCTCATTGCCACTTTTTTTGGTTGTTGTTGTTTCTGTTACATGATTTCCTTAATAAGAAACTATGCTGTGTGGAATAGCACATTAGTGAGTAAGGTATTCTGTAAATCCATGGATGTTTATTTTGGTAGATTTATGTGTGGGGTTGGCAAACTCATATCCATAGTGCCTATTCCAATAGGAAGAAAATGTTATGTTTTTATGATGGAAGCAATCCAATATAATCAACCTACCTTCAAATGACCCCAGGAATGGTGTCACATCAGGGACTTAGTGTTGACTTTTGCTGCTGTCAGATTAGGCATTCAGCAGTGGGCATAGCCAGGTTGGACATGGTGAGTAGAAGTCCATGCTGTTGAGTCCATGCATAACCCCTATCTCTGCCTTTTTGTTCATGAGACCACTGGGCAATGACAGGGCTAAGTGGGGGAAAAGGATGACTGGTATCTACAGGGTGGGTCATTCTACCTATTATTAAAATCTTCCTCTGCTGAGGTCACCCTTTGATTAGCATGAATACAGGTCACAAATATTTCTTGTGCATTCTGAGAAGCCTATCCACATATCTTTCTCCCAAATACCCTTATTCCTAACCGTCAAATAATGTTTTGTCCAAGTCCCTGATCATACAGCCAAAACACTGGCTGTAGCCCATGAATCAATATACAATCACATGCCTGGCCATTTCTTTTTTATGCAAAGATGTAATACTGGAAACTCTGCCTACTGGGAGGATTCCCTTCCTTTCCCCATTGTCCTTCAGGTATGTTCCAGAAAGGGGCTATTGTGCTATAGCTTTCCACTTTCAGATTCTGTGTGTGTGTGTGTGTGTGTGTGTGTGTGCAGAACCATCTATAAACCAGACCTGTCTTCTCTTCTTCTGTCAGATGATTGTAGGAACTCTCCACGAGGCCGTAGGTGCAGACTGAGAGACAGAAGGTAGTGTAGTGGGAATGGGATCCATGGGTATTTGAGTTACTTCATGTAACTTACTTTTGCTTTCAAAGCCTGCTCAGGCCTGATCATGTTTATACCACTTCCATTTCATGATGCACTCCTATTATGAATGCCCTAATTTATGGTTTATTGAGTCAGAAAACACCTAGTTCATCATGGGCAGATGAGGTTTCATGGTAACTTGGTGGCCCCTGGTTAAGTGTTCAGTTATTACGAAGACCTGGTATCAGGCCAAGAGCTATTTCTCATGAGTAGTTATCTGCAGTGAATGGCAAGGCTTTGTTCAAAAATTCCAAGGGCTTGCACTGTGACTCACCTATTGGGGCTTGCCAAAGGCTGCAAAGATCATCCCTGTCTGTCACAGATACATCAAGCATCATTGGATCAGCTGTATTATATAACCTGAGTGGCAGAGCAGCTTGCATATCAGCCTGGACCTGTTGCAGAGCCTGAGTGGCAGAGCAGCTTGCATATCAGCCTGGACCTGTTGCAGAGCCTTCTCTTTTCCTGGATCCCACTCAAAACTTGCATCCTTGCAGGTCACTCAGTAAATGGGTCAAAGAAACTAAGAAATAGGTTGCCAATTCCTTACTAGAGGATATGTTGCCTTCAAAGTCCAAGGAGACCCACTAGGCATTGTGCCTTTTTTGGTTGTTAGAGAGACCATATGCAACAACATATTCAGCTTACGTGGGGTATCTTCACAAGCCCTATACCACTGAACTACTAAAAATTTCACCAAGGTAGAAGGACCCTGAATTGTTTTCAGATTTATTTTCCATCCTCTGACACACGAATATGTTACTAAGAAGTCTAGAGCTGTTGCTTCCTTTTGCTCAAGAGGTCCAAACAGCATAATGTCATTGATGTAATGGACCGGTGTGATATCTTGTGGAAGATGAAAGAGATCCAAAATCCCTGAAAACTGAAGGATCATATAAGGGTTTTTTGCTTTTAGAAATGATTACAGATATCAGAAGGCTGTTCAAGTTATATTCAGACTATAACGCCCTGATTTTGAATGCCAAAGACTAATTATAAGTAATTGATGCAATGATGTGCTCTAAAACTTCCAATTCTCTTCTAGGAAACAGAACCATTGGCAAATGTGCCAATCTCTTGTGGAGTGTGAGGCTAAATTATCCTTACAAATCTTTGACACAGCCCGGTGAGGGGGAAGGGACATTTGCTCATCTACCTATTAAGCCACAGGCCTTGGAATAATGTCCTCTACATCCTGTGATGCAAGACAGAAGATTTGACATTCTTGAATTTTAAATTAAAGAGATTATTTAGAAAAAGAGAATATGTAATGGAAAGCAGTTAGAATTGAGAATAGGCCATAAAGATGAACTGTTGGCTTCTGGAAGCAACATCTGGAGACTATTAAGGCTCAGTATTTGTACATATCTCTGTTTAGAGTTTGAGAAGCCAACATAACTTGGTATCCAGTGCAGAAAACAAGGTTTACTTATAGTACTAGTATATTAAACACTATTTTCTTACATTAAAAAATAATCATTCATTCAAAAACATTTTTTAGGTTTCTTATATGATTCAGGCTTTCTGCAAGTGCCTACAGTTAAAAAAAAACCAAAACATGCCTTTGAACATTAAGAACTTGAAAGAATAAATGTGGTATAGAAAATATAATTGTAGTGAGATTTTTAAAATGACTTTTAAAACAAGAGGAAACATTTGTCAGCAGATAAGTGAGAATAGAGACAGTGGAAGTAAAGAGGTTAATTTCAAACAGAGTCATTAGCACTGGTAAAGAAGAATGGGGTGCAATGCAGCATATGTGTGAGGAATTATAACAACGAATGGAGCATAAGATTCAAGCAGCATTAGAATATGCACTGGTACACACTGAAAATGAAAAGATAGCAAGGACTGGCATAGAGGATATTATAAAGCTGTGACGGAGTTTAAAAGCTTTGGTCATTTCTACATCTATTTTACAACTTTAACTTATATACACATAGTCCATGGATTATTTACTTTGATATTTTGCTTAAATCAATCAATTTCTTTTTAGTTTCATCCATTTATTAAGATCTTATATTGGTCCTCTAAATAGAAAAGTGGTACCACTTGTCATAAATAACAAAAGAAAAATAAATTCTCAAACCTTAGAAAATGTTATTAAAGGCTAATCAGGAGCAATTATCTGTCAATTAAAGATTTAGTGTTGTAGATGTCATTCACCAAATTAGCCTAGAATAGTAAGGAAAGTCGACATTGTCGACCAGATAATAAGATCAACTTTTGGTTTCATACTTAATGTCAGTTTGGGGATACACAGAAAAAGTCTAGAATCAACATCAGCACTAGAAGTTTGGCTCAGGGTCACATCAACTTACATGTGGAAGTTGACACACAAAGAGTGAATGACCATAAAATTTTGTGAGGTTTTAATTAGTCAGTGGTCAGATTAGTAGCAAGTTAGGCTAGCTAATCACCATTACCCAGACAAGACTGAGGATATTGATTATTAATTTTTGGCTTTCCTTTCTCCTCATTTCCTTCTCCTTCTCTTCTCCTTCTTCTCCCCTCTTTTTCGTGCCCCCTGCTCTTTCTTCTCCTTCTTCCTCCTTCTAGCCCTTCCTTTTTCTTTTTCTGCTTCTTTTGTTCTATACTGTGATTGTAACCAAAATTGTTTCCAGCAAACAAAAGCACAAAGGTAATTTGTTATTTGGGGCATGTCCTTTCAATGGAAAACTTCAGCTCCATGGTGATATATTTTTTCCCTCTTTTCTTTCCTTCCTTGGTGTTCCAATGTCCATGGCTGGATTTTGACTTGACTCTTCCATGTTCTTACTGAGTTGCCCATCTTACTCACATGCTGAAATTTTCCCTGAATGTGCAGCTTTACTATGGTCTGAATGTTCATGTCTCTTAAAACTTATATAATTAAAATCCTAACACCCATGGTTATAGTATTAGCAAGTGGGAAATTTGGAAGGTGATAGGGTTATGAAGGTGGAACCATTAGTGCCCTTACAAAAGAGACTCCAGGAACTCCAGGAACTCTATCCTCTTTCACCTTGTAAGGACCCAGTGGAAAGTCACCATTTATGAAATTGGCTCTTACTAGACACTGAAGCTTGTCTTGGACTTTTCAGCCTCTAGGACTGTAAGAAATAAATGTCTGCTATTTTTTGAGTCAGACTCTCACTCTGTAGCCCAGGCTGGAGTGTAGTGGCATGCTCATGGTCACCGCAGCCTCCAACTCCTAGGTTCAGGTGATCCTTCCTCCTCAACCTTCCAAGTAACTGGAACATGCCATCATGCCACCATGACTGGCTATATTTTAAAAAAAATTTATTGTAGAGATGAGGTCTTGCCAAGTTGCCCAGGCTGGGCTTGAACCCGTGGGCTCAGGCAATCTTCTCACCTCAGTCTCCCAAATTGCTGGGAGTATAGACATGAGCCACAATGCCCGGTCAATTTCTGCTATTTTAAGCTACTTAATTTATAGTATTTTGTTATAGCGGCCCAAATGCACTAAGATAAGCTTTTAGATAAGTTCTTGTAAGACCTGTCATATATCACTCTTGAAATTTCCTTTGCCTTTAAATAGCATTAAACTAAATGACATTTGTATTACATTTATTTAGGATTTCACTCTCTCTGATTAATAAACTGATAGGTGAAATACATATTAAACATTATATTAATATGATAACGTTTTAGTGCAAAATGTATTTCTTAGATTAGCAAAAACACAAATATTTTTGATAGTGACTTTCTGGAGACACTGTCTTTACTCTTCTGATCTAACCTAAGATTGATACTAAATGCCAGTGAATTTCAAAACAAATGTGCAAGAAGTCATGTTCTTCTCTTTTAGCCCATCTTGACAGAGAATGTTAGTCCAATTTAATAGCCATCTGAGGTGTAAGATTTTCTTCTTTTAACAAAAATAGAGACTGGTAAGTGTGCTGGATCTGTTGGTGATACCCATCAACAACATAGAACTCCTGACAAAACAATGACAACAGAATGAAAGCTTGCCAGATTGAGAAGGACATTTTAGGAAATGAATGTTCCAGGATGAAGTCAGAACAGAGAATGTAGAAATTGTTTTGTCCAGCCTCTGGGGCCTTAGAGCAGGGTAGGCATGCAGCACACAGCAGCATATAATAAACAATAGACAGATTTTATGATAACGGAAGAGCTTGATGCCAGTGGGATAAAGGCAGATAAAACGAAATCACGTACGAACCCTCCTATACAGTATGTTCCTTCTACGCCCTGCACTATTTTAATTTCGAATTTGACTTACCCTCATTTATAGGGTGCCTTGTCAGTCCTCCAAAGCTTTTTCCTCATTGGAATATCTTTCCTTCACATTCTAAGTTACTTTCCCAAAGGCACAAATATGGCACCTTCTTTACTCAGTATTTCCCCTGCAGCATCTGGCCCTGTGCCTTGTGCATAGACTGTGTCCAATACATGATGGTGGCTGGCTTACTTAAGAGTCATTTTCTTTGGGAAGCACTAAAAAATCTTACAAACTATGCTAAGTAGGGATGTGAATGTGGGGGAGTTAGTTTGACATAGCCAAAGCCTATAGTAGAAAATGTGAAAAAAAAAAAAAAAAAAAACCCAAACTCTTGCATTTAGAACAATTGAGAAAAATAATTTACTTTTGTGATGGTTTAAGACATTTCTACCAATGAGACATGAAAATGTATTTATTTAAAGGTACTAGAATTGTTCAATAAACCATTTTAAACAAGTAAAAAAACTCACAAAAATTTAGAACACAAATTAAAGATAGTTGTTACTGAAAAAGATTATCTCTAAAATTAAGGTTAATATAGCTATTTGATTCAATATTTAAACATCACTATTATTCTGGGACTGGCTGATGAATTTAGCAAAATATAATTTTTATCCCAAGCAATGATACAGTAATATGATATCTAACGTGAAAATGTGGGATCAGAAATTTTTAAACATGAGAAGAATCCCCACAGGTAGGGAACCCAGAAGCTAATTTCTCCTCTATTATCAAGTTCTGTGAGCTTTTAGGCAAATAACCTTTTGTCTAGAGTTTTTAAATCTCCTATCAGTAATTTAATAATTTTAAATGATTTGTTAAGATCCAAATTTATTTTAGGCAATTTTGAGGCTGGTAGTCATCAACTTAAAATTTATTCCGACTCAAACAAAGTCCCTTTCCATCTTTAGGTATAATGATTTTATTACCTATAACTGTGGTTTTCAATGCTTTAACCTGCTACAACCATGTTTCAAACAAAATGTGACATAGAATCACAATATATAAACCAAATCAATGCAGTGAAGCAGGAGTGAAGGGCTTATTCTTCATCTATTTGACACCTTCCTTCTTTACTAACCCTAAATAACTTTATGTTTTAGTCAATTACCATTTAATTTGATCTTTACTTACCTAGATCATACTCATCAATATTACTTTAACAGAGGAAAAACTGTAAATAAAGTAGATATAATATGTGAAGACACACTTCATTCACGTGCTCTAAGTCTATCAATGGTTTCATAATTTGACTCCATCGAAAGTAATCTTCATTCCTGACCTTCTAGGTGCTTCTTAATTTGGCCTTGCTTTCTCTTGGGTTAATCAAATTTTTCACCATTCATCAGTACAATGCTGAAATATTTAGACTGGTTTCTTCTTTGTCTTATGAAACCAGTACTCATGTCTGTCACAATATATTTGATCGGACAAACCTGTTATTTCTTGAGTGTCATCCCTATTTTTTTCTTAATTTTTTATAGATCAAGTGTAGGTCCATTCTTGACTGAGGCTTTTGATTTTCTTGCTATTAAGATCTTAGTGAATTAAGCATTAAGGTTTATTCCACTTTGTCCTATTTGCTCTTGCTTTAAATGTAGCTCTTTCAGTTCTTGAACTAGATTATAATGACCTTGATTGCTATGTATGATTCACATTAAAGTTTCTTAATTTCTTGGATTTTTCTTTAACAAATTTGTCTGAAAACATAACCAGATACCTTTAGAATTGACAGGACTAACATAGTTCTAGATTTAATAGTGCACTGTTTTGAATAATTTTGCTTTTCAAAAATTATTCAACTGGCCTCAAATCATGCATCTTGTGACTTGGCTTAGGAACATCTCTGCTTCAACTCTGTTCATGTTACTTTTTGCCTTCAATGCCATATTCTCTGCTTCTTTTTGGACTGTAAACTAAGCTATAGAGACTCTAATTCTATAGAGGTAATCCAGCTCCCTTTATCCTTTACACACTCGGTGCTCAATTTTAGAGAAGAATTATGTGTACAAGTCATAGTGTCAAAGGGACATGGATTTGACTGAAGATAGTACTAATAACTAAGAGAGTCAGCTGTCTGTATCCTAAGAATAAACACTTTAGATGATATTAGTGGTTTGAAACTAGAAAGAGAACAGATGGGACTATTGCAGATAGAAAGTTTGGAGAAGATAGTGGAATTGGAAGCTGGCAAAAGCTAGGCAAATGTCTAGGCCCTAAACCATAGAAAGATTTTAGCTCTAGAAGAAGATCTTGAATCCAAACTGGGAATGGGGGCAAAAGCTGGTATAACCGGACCAAGAAACAGAGCACAAATGTAAAAAGGGCCATGAATCTAAGGGGAAAAGAAAATCCAGGACTCGACTCAGGACCTTCAATGCAAAGTTTATAATGGAAAAACTAACTTAAATCACCATTAACAATGTCTTCTTTATACAATTTCTGCATAATAATCAGAGCTTCTTTGAACATCTGTTAAACATGTGATAATTGATGGCATGTGTTTTCATTTTCAGAATCTCAATCCAATCAGTATTATTTTTAAGTTTGTCTTTTAAAAAAATATTAAAAATATAAAAATTATATCATTTTATTTCTTCTACAAAGCAGAAATGTTATCATTATATTTAACGAATAGTAAAAATAATAATTTCAGCACACTTTTCATCTATCAATCAAAGGTAGTACAATAATTTTTTTTTAATTTCAAGGAGCATTGATCTTAAAGTGTCTTTAAACAACAAAGCTTTGGAAATGAATGTGTCACTCAATCTTTTTATAAAGAAATAGTTAGGAATTGAGAAGACAGTTATTTGCTTCAACAGCAAATTTAAGTATTACCATTGCAATTTTTCAGGATCTTATTAAGTTGGAAAAATGTGTTACTTGTTACTGAAAACATGTATAGGTAACTAAATAATAATGAAGTTAATTTTTTTTCAAAAATCAACAGAACTTTTGAAATATTATGGTGGAAATGTAGTTAAGAAATCAGTTACTGAAGATGACAATATGGTGACAATTTTTTTCCAAACCAACACTATGAAAAAACGGACAAACATTTGTTTTGCAGCATTACAAAGTGGTCAGGATCTATGGTTGACCATCTAAGAGTTACAGCACTCGCAAAACTGGAGGAAAGCCCATATTTTACAAAGATTAAACAAAGCCTTTATAAGGCTCTTTAAAAGATACAATGCACTTTTGTTGTGTCCTTGCACCTAAATCACAAACAAATCTAAGGGAATTAATTCTCATACTTATTACAGTAATAGAGAAACTGCGGCTTAACTGATTTGTTTCAAGTCATACTGAATTGCAGCGCCTAGGCTCACACTTGGGTTTTCAACTCCCAAGCGTTATTATCCTTCTTTCATGATAGCCTGCATTCACACCTGATGGGGGCAAAATGTTATAGAGGTATTCAGGCGAGGTCAGCTAATATAGAAGAACATGCCAGCAACAGTCTAGGCTTTTAAATTTATTTTATGACCAACAGCACTTTTTTGGGGTTCCTTATATGCTCTTGCAGAACACAACTTGTCCAAACCACAGGAGCTAACTAGTCACTCACTCCTCTAATTAGATGATGTTTTTGTGCACTGTTATATTCTAAACATGCCTAGATCCTAGGAATATATGCATGGATGTAAATGAAACTTGTATACCATTAAAAACTAAGATGTTAAATATGAGAAAATTTTCATTTAACATTTTATTTGACAAATCAGCCTTTGATCCTTAGGTGGTGTCTGCATCACAGAACCTGGAGAAAGATCATGAAGAGGGTTTCTGGGGTGACAATTGCAGAGATATTCAGTTTTTGAAATTGCATCATATGTATACTTATGATATGTACATTTCCTGAGTGTATATAGTAATATAATAACATTTAAAAAAATTTTATTGTTTATCATTTTTAAAGGAAATGGGAACATTATAAACATTATACTATACATATCTGTTGCTTCCTTATGTAATATTAGAATATATTTTAAATGTCTGTATCCCTTACAAGTGACACACATGCACAAACACACACATAGAAAATAACAAAATATAATCAACAAATTATATGCAATATCAAAAACACTTAGCAGATGTAAACAAACCAAGAAATGAATGCCAAATAAATTAATGTTAGAGAAAAAAAGTCCCTATATTGAGCTACAAATACAAATTCAAGGGACAATGCTAAGTTTTTAATCTGAAAATGGCATAAAACATTGCAAAAAATGCATTGAGAGTTGTAATGGGCACAGTTGTTCTATGACCCCCATGATAATTGAAAATGCATTTACATCTTGCTAAGCTATTATTTATCACATATAGGAAATTTAAGCCAAAATGCTTTAGTTACAAAATATGCCTATTGTGACAAATGTGAAACCAATGTGAAAATTCAAATTCTTAAGAAGATTTTGTCCAGTAGCGAGAGAGTTGAATACCATCTATTGAAAAAATAAAAATAAATGGTTTCAAGTACTGAAAGTTGACCTATTCAGAAATATATATGATGGACAAAGATTTTGTTAGTTGCCATACTGATCTGAGATTTGACATAATAATTTTAATATCTATGTTCCTAACAACAAAAGTTGCTTTGCCTGCATATTGGTTCTAAAATAAATATTATTCTTGGATTGAGATATTAACACATGTGGATAGAACATAATATTTTATTTAAGAAGCAATGTATTCACAGAAGAAATTGCAAGCATAAAGCAAAACTTTGTCCATTTCCAAAAGAAGCGTGATGATCTTCTGATTATCTTCATCTTGTTTTAGTACTATAATTTTTTGAAAAAAAGGTATTTTTTGAAATCATCACCTGTTAGCTAAAAATCAAGCAATGGACAAATAAATATTATAAACAATATGGAAACACAGATCTTAATTGTGTTCAGTCTTTTTGTTGAATTTGAGGGGCATGAACCCTTTTCTGAACTATATAAATGAATGACTTTTGGAAAAGTAATATGAAAGCAGTGTGGCGATTCCTAAAATCTCTAAATACCAACCTCCCATATGACCCCATGATCCCCCTACTGGGAATATACCCTGAAGAACTCAAATCACTCTATAAAAATGATACCTGCACACGTATATTTATAGCAGCATTGTTCACAATAGCAAGAACCTGGAAGCAACCATGCTGTTCACCAAAAGAGGACTGGATTAAAAAATATGGTACATATACACAATGGAATACTACACAGCCATAGAAAAGAACAAAATCATGAACTTTGCAGCAACTTGGATGGAACTAGAGTCTATAACACTGAGTGACTTCTCACAGAAACAAAAAACTGAGTATCACATGTTCTCACTCATATAGTAAACCTTGATCATCCAACGTATTACCACAAGAAAATGACTGACAGTGGTGGGAAACTATAGGGGGGGAGAGGTAGGGTGATGCGATTAATGGTAGTAAATATCTGTCTTGGGACAGGGAGACACTTCCTGTCATCAAGGGTGCCTGAACGAGGCATATTTATATACCTAACCCTTAACTGTACCCCACAATATCATAATAGAAAATATTGAAGAAAAAAAAAAAAAGCCAGGTTATCACTGACAGGAAAAAAAGTAAAAAAATAAAAATAAAAAAATAAAAAATAAATAAAAACATAGTTGAATAATTTTGGCCACAGTCTATATTAAGAATAATTTATTTTTCTAGAAAATGTGTGACTGATCCATGATGCTACTTTCATTTAAATTAATTATGGGTCATGAATGAATTGCAAATTATCTCTATTTCTATCTACCTATTTCTTTTTTTTTTTTTTGAGTTGGAGTCTCTCTCTGTCACCCAGACTGGAGTGCAGTGGCCACTCCCGGCCACCGCAGCCTCCACCTGCTGGGCTCCGGTGATTCTTCCGCCTCAGCCTTCCAAGTAGCTGGAACTACAGGCACGCACTACCATGCCCGGCTAATTTTTTGATTTGTTGTAGAGATGAGGTCTCACCAAGTTGCCCAGGCGGGCTCAGGCAATTCACTCACCTCAGCCTCTCAAAGGCATGGGATTACAGGCTGAGCCACCAAGCCCGGCTCTATCTACCTATTTCTATCTTTCTGTCTATCTATCTATCTATCTATCTATC
>CAUYQG010068380.1:0-11232 GCA_963574415.1 Tarsius wallacei
TCCAGCTACTTGTAAGGCTTTGGGGTAAGTATCTTGGAGCCCAGCAGGTCGAGGCTGGGGTGGCTGGGAGCACCCACTGCACTCCATTCTGGGCGACAGATTTACACTCCAACTAAAAAAAAAAAAAAAAAAAAAAAAGAATTTATATATCTGTGACTGGTAGTAGGAGTATGGTTTTTGGTTCTGAATAGGAACTTAGAGAGCAGGCACCCCTGGATTTGATTCCATTATCTGCCTCTTGGAAATTACGTAAACTAGGAAATGACCTGTAAGGAAGAGCCTTTCTAGCTCTGAGATTCTGTAATGGATGTATGTGAGAGTCAGGCTGTTCTTTGGAAAGCCTCACTAATGTAAGAAATATTTTCATAATATCAAAAGGAATTACAAGATGCCTAAACAAGAAGGTAGATTAGAAAACTCAAAACCTACTTATTTCCCTAAACCCTCTTTCACAAGCTCTGATTATCTCCTGTTCTAGGGACCTATTTCTGTGATTTTAGAGACAAAACAAAGACGACTCACCTTTTACATGACCCTGAAAGGTATTGGGTCCAGTTTTAGGATGTACAGTCAGACCTGGGGAAGAGGACCTAAGCTATCAATTGGGCTTCAGAGCACAAGACGTTGAGTTCTGAGACCAGAACTTAACAATGATCTGGATACTCCCTAACGGTAACACATTTGGCAAGGTACTTATACACAAACTCTCAGCCTCCTGTGGAAGAGGATTCTTCTCTGTTCAGATAGTCAAAACACTACAGATATATGTATTTATTTAACCCACGCGCTCCCCCTGGTGGCAACTAGAGTGTGTGACAGGTGTGGCAGCAGCCACAAGTCCATCACAAGGGCTCACCTGTTTTATTTCTGCTGTGCATTGAGTGTATGCTGTCTTCAGTTGAAGACTACTGGTTGTCCCTAAAAATTATTAAACTCTGTTTCATCTAGCCCTTGTTCTAATGAACCCTTAGAGAAGCCTGTATGGAAAGATTGAATTGTTGGCTGGGTGTGATGACTCACTGCTGTAATTCCTGTACTTTAGGAAGCTAAGGCAGGAGAATCGCTTGAACCCAGGAGTTCAAGACCAGTCTAGGCAACCTATCCAGACCTCATCTCTACCAAAAAAATAAAAAATTAACCAAGCATGGTCGCACACACCTGTAATCCCAGCTACTTGGGAGATTAAAGCAAGAGGATCACCTGAGTCCAGGAAATTGAGGCTGCAGTGAGCTGTGATTGTACCACTGCACTCCGGTGTGGGTGATAGAGTGAGATCCCCAACTCAAAAAGAGTGAATTGTTGCTCTTTGTGAATATTTACAGTCAAGTGGGACTTTAACTGTTTAAAAAATGCAGAATGATGACCCTCTCATCACCACTCAGCCTTGTTTTATATATACTGGGAGGAACTTTACAATTTAAAAAAAAGATATTTTAATCTTTTGAACTCCTGAGAGAAGAGAATTCAACTAACACTACCTCCAAATTTTTTCATCCTCAAAGTTAACTGTATACTTTCTTTTTTCATTATTTGAGGCTATGGCTGCAGCTATTTTGTTCTTACCAGATCTTATCTGGAGTATTTTGTGCTCATCATTATCAAGATGTGGGGTTCTAATTTTTTATAACTGTGTAGAGATGTATCTTCTTGATGCTCAGCCCTTTCTCAGCTCTGACATTTGAGCTGTTTCAAATATTTGCTGTTTTCTGAGCATTTTTGACCAGATCCCTTTTTTCTTTTTGGATTAGTTCTTAAAAATGTAAATTTTGAGTCAAAAGATGGAAATAGTTTTTATCTTTATTACCTGTTGTCAAGTTGTTCTCCAGATACAGTTGAACCAATATAAAACACCCATTACCTTAAAACATTGAAGTTATTTTTACTTGAGGACTTATTGCTTGATTTCTTTTTTTTTTTTTTTTTTTTTTTGAGTTGGAGTCTCACTCTGTCACTCAGAGCGGCCACTGCAGCCTCGACCTACTGGGCTCTGGCGATCCTTCTGCCTCAGCCTTCCAAGTAGCTGGAACTACAGGCACGTGCTACCACGCCCGGCTGATTTTTGACTTATTGTAGAGATGAGGTCTCGCCAAGTTGCCCAGGCGGGTCTCAAACCCACAGGCTCAGGCAATCCACTCACCTCGGCCTCCCAAAGTGCTAGGATTACAGGCTGAGCCACCGAGCCCGGCCTTATTACTTAATTTCTAGGTTATTTAACAGTCAGCCTGAGGGAATATGACATGTGGGAATTAGACTTGGGTTTGAACACAGTACTGCTACATGTTAGTTCTGAACCTCAATTCTTAATGGGGTTGTTTTAAGTATCATTAAGATTAAGTAGCTAGTCTGGTATCAAGTACATGGTTAATGCTTAGTAAGTGGTAACAGTTACGATCATCATCCACTAAGCTCATACTTAGTGGGGGAAGTGCAAAGTAAAATGGTTCTTCAGGTAGTTCAGCATGGCATAGGTCAGGACCACTATGGCAAAGTAAAGGTACGAGTCTTAACTTTGACCTTTAATCTTATAGGCTATTTCTCAAGATGCAAAGTTTTTGGTGGATTGTCTTGGATGGGCAAATTTTCTTATCTGATGTGGAGAGGGAAAGGGGTGCTGACATCCAGGCTAACCTCCTTCTGTAGCCACCTCTGTTCCCATCACCCACCAATCCCTTCTTCAATCTCTCCTGAACAGTTCCTGCCTCATGCTGGGGACCGCATTTTGATCACGGGGGCAGCCGACTCCAAGGTGCATGTCCACGACCTGACAGTAAAGGAGACTATCCACATGTTTGGAGACCACACAAACAGGGTGAAACGCATTGCCACAGCGCCCATGTGGCCCAACACATTCTGGAGTGCAGCTGAGGACGGGCTTATCCGGTAAGGGTCAGCGGCATCAAATGGAGCCTGCTTCCCCATCCCATCTGCCCATAGTGCTTCCTTTCACAGGCCTGGTTCCTTCTCTCCAGCAAAGATCCAGTCTCATTCATCTGCCCACAGCAGTTGTTTGTATACAGACTCCACTGACAACATTTGCTTACCCCACCCTCACCTTCCTCCCTCTTTACCCTCCCCTTCTCTACCTCTAGGCCCACTGGCCTTCTCTCACTACCTCAGATGCCCAGGGTCTCTGCCACCTCTGGGCATTCACACTTACTATTTCCTCTATTTCGGATTCTCTGTCCCCAGCTCTTCCATGCCTGACTCTTTCTTAGACTAAGAAGGTCTGTTTGAATCACCACTTCAGAAGCACCTTCTCTGACCGTCCTGTCTAAAGGAGATAGACATTATTCTTTGTTTTAGTCCCCTAATTGCATTCTCTATAACTTTAATCACCACCTGTAGTTACTTTATTTTATTTATTTATTTTCTGGGTCAGAGTTTCACTCTGTCATCCAGGCTGGAGTGCAGTGGCATGATCATGGCTCACTGCAGCCTCTACCTTCTAGGCTCAGGTGATCCTTCAGTCTCAGTCTCCCAAGTAACTGGGACTGCAGGTGTGTGCCACCACACCCGGCTAATTTTTTTTTATCTTGTTGTAGAGACGAGATCTCACTATGTTGCCGAGGCTGGTCTTGAACTCCTGGGCTCAAATAGTCCTCCCACCTCAGCCTCCCAAAGTGCTGGGATTACAGGCATGAGCCACCATCCCTGGCCAGTTTATTTTTATTTATTTATTTATTTTGGGGGTTTTTTTGTTTTGTTTTTTGAGTTGGAGTCTCACTCTGCTGCCCAGACTGGAGTGCAGTGGCCGCTCCTGGCCACTGCAGCCTCGACCTGCTGGGCTCCGGCGATCCTTCTGCCTCAGTCTTCCAAGTAGCTGGAACTATAGGCATGCGCTACCACGCCCGGCTAATTTTTTGAATTATTGTAGAGATGAGGTCTCGCCAATTTGCTGACGGGTCTTGAACCCGCGGGCTCAGGCAATCTACTCACCTGAGCCTCCCAAAGCGCGGGATTACAGGCTGAGCCACTGAGCCCGGTTTAGTTTATTTTTACTTGGTTTACTTTTGAGTCTGTATCTTCATTAAATAGTAAACTCTCTTAGAGAAATTCCATGTCTATCTTGTTCTTGGCTGTGTCCCTAGAGCCTAGTACAGTGCCTGGCACATAGAGGCACTTGATACATTTCTCTTGAATAGTTGATTCGTGGCCAAGTGCCTGGGAGAGGGAGAGCCAACCAGAAATGGTAAAGTAGACTGTCCCCTTTTCCAGTGCCCTGTATCATTACACATTTGCCTCTACTTCCCTTCACCCTAAAATGGTATCATTACCCTTCTTTAACTCCTTTCTTCAGATGTAACCTTAGAATTTCTTTCTTAAGTCCCAGCCTGCTTTAATCTGCCTCCCTTGTGTTCCTGTAAGACTTTGTGCCCTCTTCTCTTTACAAATAAGAAGTGTAAGTCATATGAACTATAATACAGTGGTTAAGAACAAGGCACTGAAGTCAAACAGACCTGGGGTCAAATCCTAGCTCTCTCATTCATTGTTTGACTGGAGCAAGTTGCTTCACCCCTGAACCTCAGTTTCCTCACCTATAAATGGGAATAAGAATAGTATCTTCTAGCCGGGCTCGGTGGCTCAGCCTGTAATCCCATGCTTTGGGAGCCTGAGGTGAGTGGATTGCCTGAGCCCGCAGGTTCGAGACCCGCCTGGGCGAGACCTCATCTCTACAATAAATCAAACAAAATTAGCTGGGTGTGGTGACATGCGCCTGTAGTTCCAGCTATTTGGAAGGCTGAGATGGAAGGATCACCTGAGCCCACAGTAGGTCAAGGCTGTGGTGGCCATGAGCTTGCCACTGCACTCCAGTCTGGGCGACAGAGTGAGACTCCAACTCAAAAAAAAAAAAAAGAATAGTATCTTCTTTGTTGGCCTGAGCATTAAAATTGAAATAGTATATGTAAAACCTTAGCATAGTACTTAGAAGACAGAAAGCACTTGGTCAGTGGCAGATCCAATGCTACATTGCACTTGTTGATCTTGACTGACCAAATTGTGCCAGAGCCAGCCGGTAGAAACTGAACAGACATCTAGCACGTTGAGTAGGATCCTAAAGGCGTAGGCAGGGAAGGTGTCCTAGCAGAAGGTGAACATAAGTTGGGCCTTCCAGAACAGACAAGATTTGGATGGGCAAGGAAAATCTGAGTGGATTTCCCAGCTTGAGCAGAGTTTGTGAAGGCAGGAATAAACATGGCATGTGCAGGCTAAAGAATTCTGTGGTTATAATTGACCCACATTTAGAAAACTGGGGAATAAGATTGGAGAGATATGTGAAATTGAGTCTTGAAAACCAAACTGAGGAGTTTGGTAAAAGTAAGCTTAAAGTAAGCTCACGTTTAAAATATTGAGGAATCACTGCAATTTACTGAGCAGGAGAGTGATGTAAAATAATATTTTAGAAAGAGCAATCTGGTGAGGATGACTTAGACAAGATGAACAGTGAAGAAATTATTACAGATGTCTAGGCAAGAGGTTGGTGAGCACATGGGTGATGTGCCTAACCCCTGCTCTCTGAAGGCACCTGTGTATTGGCAGCAAAAAGCTTCCCAATCTGGAGCGGAGGGCATTTGCTGCTGTTGGGGTGACTTTTTGGCATTACCTTTACCAGATGGGACTTTTGGGCTTGCCTTGGCCCATGGCACATCTAGATAACTTTTAGATGATCTCTAGATTCTCTTTTCTTTCTTTCTTTTTTTTTTTTTTGAGTCAGAGTCTCACTTTGTCACACAGACTGAAGTGCAGTGGCACACTCATGGCCACTGCAGCCTTGACCTGCCGGACTAAGGTAATCCTTCCACCTCAGCCTTCCAAGTAGCTAGAACCACAGGCACACGCCACCATGTCCAGCTAATTTTTTTTATTTTTTGTAGAGACAAGGTCTTGCCAACTTGCCCAGGCTGGTCTTAAGCCCCTGGACTCAGGCAATCCTCTTACCTCTGCCTCCCAAAGTGCTGGGATTACAGTTTTGAGCCACCACGCCCAGCCCAGATTCTCTTTTCTGTCACCTTCATATTCCTTTTGTTTCCTGAAAGCAAGTCAATTAGGAAAGAGCAGTCCAGAGGGGTTAAAATGCTGTCTTAAGCCGGGCTTGGTGGCTCAGCCTGTAATCCCGCGCCTTGGGAGGCTGAGGTGAGTAGATTACCTGAGCCCGTGGGTTTGAGACCCGCCTGGGCAACTTGGTGACACCTCATCTCTACAATAAATCAAAAAATTAGCCGGGCATGGTAGCACACGCCTGTGGTTCCAGCTACTCGGAAGGCTGAGGTGGAAGGATTGCCGGAGCCCTGCAGGTTGAGGCTGCAGTGGCCGAGAGCAGCCACTGCACTCCAATCTGGGTGACAGAGCGAGACTCCAACTCAAAAAAAAAAAAAATGCTGTCTTAGGAAGCTATCTCAGGTCTATACTTACTATCAGTGTCATCCCATGCAAAGTATTTGACTTCTTTGAACTTCAGTGTTCTAATGATTCCTCTGGATGGTATTAGTATTTAATTAAATAATACACGTTAATCACTTGGGGACAATACTAGGTGTAAAGCACATCCAAAGTGTAATTAGTAGTATAATAGCAATAATACTGATATCTGTAGCATAAGGTAGTATCTACCTTAGAGGTTCTATTAGAATAAAACAATGTGTGAGAGCCTACTACAGGTGCCTGGCGCATGGTGGACACTCAAGAAATGGGAGTGGTTTTTGACATTCTTGTTATTTACAAACAGGTCTAAAGCCTCTCCCAATCCTCTTGCATAACAAGGATTTGGCTTCTCCCCTGTCTTCCACACAGGGACCCAGGCTCCTAGTTCCCTAATTCTGTCCTCTTTCACAGCCAATATGACCTTCGGGAGAACAGCAAACACTCGGAGGTGCTGATTGACCTGACAGAGTACTGTGGGCAGCTGGTGGAGGCCAAGTGCCTCACCGTCAACCCCCAGGACAACAACTGCCTGGCAGTAGGGGCCAGTGGACCCTTCGTGAGGCTCTACGACATTCGCATGATCCATAACCACAGGTATGAATAGTTCAGCCTCTGTGGGCAAGTTCCTGGGAACTGACTCATTGCCATTGCCCTCTTCTTTATGAGGTGGATTTTCTTTAATTTTGTGATTTAAAAAAAATTTAATCCATGCTTATTTGGGAAAATATGGAAAGCATAATAAATTAACCATAATCTCATCACCTGAAAAAAATTACTGCGTATAATATTTCCTGCTAATTCTTTTACTATGATTATTTTTACAAAGTTATAGTAACATAAAAGTAGCATATACTTAGAATCCCCATGGCAGTCCCAGACCTGAGTGACTCCTTCAGCCTGGGCTTTCCATGATTCTTGGGCAGGTGCAAGAATGTGTGGCCTGCTTTGCTTTCATTCACAGACTTGGGCAACTACTGCTGCCCTTGCACACTGCATGGCTTGGGGCGGTCCTTGAACCTTTAGCTTGCTTATCTGTAAACTGGGAGTAATAGAGTGATCTGATCACAAGGACCCAGACAGTTTACAGGACCTACTTGGTAAAGCACTGTAATGTGTGTGTCTATAGCTATCTAGTTGGTAGACCTTCAGCAAGGAAAAAAGGTACCTTTTGTATCTGTCAGATATAAACATAACTTTTCCTTTAGTGAGTGTGGTCTGGTTTAGCCAGGGGTAGTGCCAAGGTTTTAACCAATATGACTTTCCTTCTCAACAGAAAGAGCATGAAGCAAAGCCCTTCAGCAGGTGTGCACACCTTCTGTGACCGACAGAAACCCCTTCCAGATGGTGCAGCCCAGTATTATGTAGCAGGTAGGGCTCCACACAGCTCTGGCTCCAAACTCTTGGCTGGAGGCTGACTCTTTGGGGGACAGTACAGTGAGGCAGCATGTCCTGGTGGTCAAGAGCAATGGTTTGAGAGTCAGGCAGACCTGAGTTGTAATCCTGACTCTGCCATTGACAAGCTGTGTGACCTTCAGGAAATTACTTAACCTTGATGAGTTTCTTTTCTGTAAAATAAGGTTGTAGTGACTAAATGAGATAAAGTAGTTAAAGCATGGGCCCAGTGCATATAGTAAGGGCTCAATACTTGTAGCTGCTTTTATGATGAAGATGATTGCTGTCTTTTTTCTTTTTTCAAATTTGGTGGGGAGGGAGGGGCTTTTGAGTCAGAGTCTCAACTCTGTTGCCCAGGCTGGAGTGCAGTGGCACAATCACTGCTCACCGCAGCCTTGACCTGGGACTACAGGTGTGTGCCACCACACGGTTAATTTTTTTTTAATTTTTGTAGAGACAGGGTCTCACTGTGTTGCCTAGGCTTGTCTCAAACTACTAGGGTCAAGCAGTTCTCTTATCTCAGCCTCCCAATGTGCTGGCACTACAGGTGTGAGCCACCGTGCCTGGCTGATAGCTGTCATTTTTTATATGGCTAACTCCATACAACCTCCTACCTCTTTGAGGGTGCCTGATACCCAAGGATGACTGGACTGTTCCCTGTAGGTCACCTGCCAGTGAAGTTGCCTGACTACAACAACCGTCTAAGAGTGCTGGTTGCCACCTATGTGACCTTCAGTCCCAGTGGCACAGAGCTGCTAGTCAACATGGGAGGAGAACAGGTATGTACAGCTGCATGAGGTAGCTCTGCTTCACGACCATCCCATAACCAGCAGCCAGGGCTGTGTATCTTGTGTCCACTGCTATGAAGCAGGCAAGAAGCAACAGCCTCATTGTACATAATGTTACCGTGAAATGTAGGAGTCACATGACATCATTGGAGTCTCCAGAGAGATGTCCCAGCCTGCTCTTTTTCTCTTTCTTTTTTTCTTTAATGAACTAGGCAGACATATATGATAGTATGGTATGTTGGTTAAGAACAGGCTTTGAAATTGATGGACCTAACTGTGTACCATTGACTTTGAGCATATCTCTTTGTTTTTCTGAGCCTCGGCTTCCTCATCTGCTATTTTCCCAGGAGGAAATCCCTGGGACTCAGAGCATGCAGCCCGGCTGTGGTTTAGGGCCAGCTTTGAAAAGTGTTCTTTGCTAATGTTTGTGTGCTCTCAGTCAGGATATTTAGTAAGCCTTGCAAAAATTCATTTATTCTACAAACAAACACTGAGCTCTTATTCTGGGATTAGCATTATCATAAACATAAGAAAGACAAATGCAAACTATGAACCATCCCCAGGCTGATGGAAGACATGGCAAACGAAACAATTAATAATGCTACAAGGCAAGGTATGAATATAGACAAAAGAAGTGGGATGGAGAATAGGTGAGCACAGGCCAGACATTCCTACACATGCCCCAAGAATCATGAAAAGTCCAGAGGTATTGGTAGGGAAAATATAAAATGAGACGTTTGGCTTTGTGACCTCTGAAGATCTCTCTACCTTAAACATGTGATTCCAACTAATGATGGTATTTCAAGCAGGGCTTTAGGTAAATCTGATAGGCCATCCTAAGTGCTGGAGCTAGGAAGATTTTCCAGCCCAGGGTTTTCTGGAAATACCTCCTGGGCTAGTTCGATGTTTCCATGCTCAACACTCACGGTGTCCCAAACCCTGGTCCTTGAGAAACCACCAAGGCCTGGCTACTGGTCCAGCCACATCCGTACCTCACAGTCTCCATCTCTTTTCTTGACCTTCAACTCTAGGTCTATTTGTTTGACTTGACTTACAAGCAGCGGCCATACACCTTCCTCTTGCCTAGAAAATGCCACTCCTCAGGGGGTAAGTTCTCCCTTAGGGTATCTCTGCTGAGGTGGTGTGGGGAAACCTGAGTGTGCACTATCCCTGCTGAAATAACCCCATCTATGTAGTAAGAAGTAAAATAATGCTAGATCAGACATCTAAGAACTTTACATCACAGTCCTTTTCACTTTCCTCTGAAAAGACAGGTTCTTTCCACCACTTGGCTCCTGAGGGCCTGAAGTAGTTCCCTTCCCTTTCTTATCTTGGCTCAGTCTTTTTATTGTCTTCCTCACCCCTCATTCCCACCCCCAACTAAGAGTTAACACCTAGGTGAAGCTGTGTCCCTTGCCAGCCAGCAGAGGGCGCACGGGCTTTTCTTTAAGCCATCGCCTACTGGTCTTTCTGAACCTGCCTTCTGAGAATGGATCTTACCTTAGGAGAATAGTTCCACAAGGAACCATCAGATCTTGTGATGGAAGCTGGAGGACTGCCAAGAAAAAATAGGACCTCTTCCTGGGTTGTTACTGTCACTTTCTCCCCATACCTTCCCAGAAGTCCAGAATGGCAAGATGTCCACCAACGGTGTGACCAATGGTGTGTCCAACGGCGTGTCCAATGGCCTGCACCTTCATAGCAATGGCTTCCGGCTGCCGGAGAGTAGGGGACATGTCAGGTGAGGCCAACTGGCTTATCCAGCCCTCTAAGCCCCAATTAAACCCCAATTAGACTGGAGGAGGAACATATCCTGTAAATATTCCTCCTGACCCACACCCAGGCCCGCATCCCAGAGGGTGGGGACGAGGGCAGAGAGGCTTCTTGGAGGATGACTAGTTGTCCTAATGCCACTCCTACCTGGTAGGACACCAGGCATGCTCAGACTGAAGTTCTGGTCTTCTGGTACCAGTAGTTAGGGTCAGGAGCCAGGGGCTAGCTGCCTCTTAGCACTGAGCTCTCTCCAAAAAGGAATTCCACACAGGTGCGCCTCTCCATTATATTATTCCCCATCTGTAGCATATAGCCTCTATTCTCTGCCAAACCCTGTGCTGGGCTTTGGGTACAGAGGTGGTCAAATTCTCTAGCCCTTCAGAGAAACAGAATTATCTAGAGAGAGATCTGTAGGAGGGATTTGGGTAATCATAAGATGCAGCTTAGCATAGAGGCCAGTGGTGTCAGCTACTGTCATGCCCAGGAGTTTAAGAATTGCCTTAAACCTGTTCAGGACAGCTTCATTTCTTCCATTCTTCTTTTTCACTAGCTCAAAATATTTAGAATTGTGAATTTAGAATATCACAGTAATAGGTAATAGTCCAGGACAGGGAGAGGAGTGGTCTCTTCTAGATGGGAGTGCAGATCCCAGGGACAAAGAAAACCTGGGTGGTCCTCAGACCAGGCTGCAAATTTCCTGAGGGGCTGCTCTCATCTTTGCTCTGACTCAGCTCTGTTTCCCCTGCAGCCCCCAAGTAGAGCTGCCCCCATACCTGACCATTCACAAGACTTACTGTTTCCTGCCTTTTTAATGCTGAGCTACATCTGTGACTTTACCCCCTGGACAGAGGCTGAATGC
>CAUYQG010068383.1:0-44799 GCA_963574415.1 Tarsius wallacei
CTTTTTTTTTTTTTTTGAGTTGGAGTCTCACTCTGTCACCCAGACTGGAGTGCAGTGGCTGCTCCCAGCCACCGCAGCCTCGACCTGCTGGGCTTCGGCGATCCTTCCGCCTCAGCCTTCCGAGTAGCCGGAATTACAGGCATGAGCTACCATGCCCGGCTGATTTTTTTATTTATTGTAGAGATGAGGTCTTGCTTGCCCAGGCGGGTCTCGAACCCGCAGGCTCAGGCAATCTACTCACCTCAGCCTCCCAAAGGCGCGGGATTACAAGCTGAGCCATCGAGCCCGGCAAAGAGCTTCTTTTTAATCCAGCATGCTATATGCATATTTTCATGTCTAAAATTTCTTATTTCTTAACCTTCTTAATTGTCAAATGTAACATATATATGCAGAATGAGTGCATAAAACAAAAACACGTATCTCAATAATTAATCATAAACACCTGTGTAATCACCCCTTAGCTCAAGAACTAAAATCTTGTCAGCACCTCAGAAGTCAGAAGAGTATGTTACAACCAAAGGCATCTCCTGAAATTCTGCCCCATATTTGGACATTATATAATTAGAATCCTGGAATAAGAAGAAATGAACTGACCAGGCATGGTGGTTCAAGCCTGTAATCCCAGCACTCTGAGAGGCCGAGGCTAGAGGATTGCCTAAGTCCAGGGGTTCGAGACCAGCCTGGGCAACTTGCTGAGACCTCGTCTCTACAATAAATCAAAAAAATTAGCTGGGCGTGGTTGCGTGCTCCTGTAGTTCCCGCTACTTGGAAGGCTAAGGTGGAAGGATTGCCTGAGCCCAGCAGGTCAACTCTGGAGTGGCCGTGAGTGTGCTATTGTACTACAACCTGGTCAATGGAATGAGAGTCCAACTCAGAAAAAAAACCCAAAAAACAGTTGTAACCTACATGTACAACCATTAGAGGAGATCTAGTTCTGAGTATCATTTATTCATTAGGTCCAATCTGGTATAGGAAGATCTAAGAGAAGCCAGAAAGAAAACTACCTAGCCAGGCGCAGTGGCTCATACCTGTATTCCCAGCACTTTGGGAGGCAGGGGCGAGAGGATTCCCTGAGCCCATGGGTTTGCCTGAGACCATTGGTGAGACCTCGTCTCTACAATAAATAAAAAAATTAGCCGGGCATGGTGGCACATACCTGTAGTTCCAGCTACTTGGAAGGTCAAGGCGGAAAGATCACCTTAGCCCAGCAGGTGGAGGCTGCAGTGGCCGTGAGGCCGTGAGTGTGCCACTGCACTCCAGCCTGGGTGACAGTGAGACTCTGACCAAAAAAAAAAAAAAAAAGAAGAAATGTACTACAGCTTCACACAGCAACATGAGTGAACCTCACAGACATCATATTAAATTAAATCAACCAGATACAGAAAGAAAATATCAGAACAATTTATTGGGGAAAAAACCCTACTAGTTTTTACTTCTATTCTTTGTCACAAATCGACTACTCAAATGTATACATATGTGAATATATATGTCTTTTTTTGAGTTTCTAATCTATTCCATTGGTTTGTTTGTCTATCTTATGCCAATACCTTGTTATAGAAATTCCTGTCACTCCACTGTCTTGATATCCAGCCGAGCAACTCCTTCCTCATTCTTATTTTTCAAACTAGTTTGTCAAGTTCCACCAAAAAACCAAACAAACTCTGTGGGAAATTTGGTTGGAAATACATTGATCTTTAGGTCAATTTGGAAAGAAGTGACATCTTTTCAGTATGGAGTTTTTCAATCCATGAATATGGTATAATTTTCTTTAGTTACTCTCAATGATGTTTTATAGTTTTCTGTAAGTCTGGTTTTCTATAAGTATATATTGATCCCTTCAACCATTGGAGAGTCTGGACAGAGCATGGGTTAGCTGGCCCTACGCAGGTCACAGCCTTGAATACTTTCATCTGTTTACCCTTGTGAACTATACAGCTATGTGTGACATGGTAGAAGTATTGGGAAGCACTGGGAAGTCTTTCTAATTTTCTGTTTCTGACCAGCTGCACAAAACGCTGTGTTGTGAGCAGGCAAGAATGCCATCCAAAATGCTCTCAAACATTCCAAACTCCTGAGTTGTCCATGATGTACGTTTAGCACCTTTATTTTCATAAGCCTGTTCGTATAATGTGTGCCCATAAATTAAGAGGGCTTATTCTTGCAAAAGGAGAATAATAATATTATTATGTACCAGAAATGTACCAGGTGTGGACACTCTACAAATGTCTTCTTAAGTTTTTGAGCAATCCTCCGAGGTTGTCAGTGTTATCTATATTTTATAGATGAACGTGCTGTATTTCTGAGAGGCAAAGTAACTACTAAGTGGTAGAACTATTTCAGGCAGACTAGATAATCTGAAAATCCTCCCTCTATAAAGTTCATAGAAATACTGTGTAAAATATATCAAACAATTTCCAAATAGATAGTTGAGGTTAGAAAAAAGGAAAAGAAATCTGTAAGGTTCAGAAATGAAGAGAAAACTGAAAACCAGTTATCAGGCAGTTTGTTTTCACAGGATCACTTTGGGACAAGAGATAAGTCCTGGGAACTGAAACTCTACTTGGAGATGAGACCCTCAAGGGCTCAGTGAAAGGGCTGGCTAAAAACCAGCCCTGCTGGCAAAAGGGTATTTATTTATTTATTCATTCAATAACATTTTCTGAAAGCCTACTATATGTTAGGCTTATATTCCAGGCACTTGGGATACAGTGGCAAAAATACAAATCTCTTGTCCTTGGGAATTTATATTCTAGTAGAGGAAAGACAGAAAATAACCAATAGACATATAAGTATTCTAAAAGGATGTTTATGGGGGAAAAAAGAACAGAACAGTGAAAAAGGGATCAGGGAGATAAGAGGGAAACTGTTCATCTTAGCCTGGACTCTGAGAAGAAAAAAGAATTTTCTCCTGCAAATTCCCAGCCACAGGCCTGCCTTTGGGGGTGGAGGGAGGAGCCGAGGTTATAACTGACATTAATTATTTGCATGATCCAGAAAACCAAGTGAATAATGAACATACCTTGGCCCCAGATTGTTAGTGCCTTTCCTCACAATTCCAGGATTATGAAGAGATGCTGCCTGACAAAAGCAAAAGATAATCCTCCACCCAGGCTGCCAATGGTTCCCACTGATGAAGCCCGTACAGACTTGAGTTCACAATACAAAAATACAAAGTTATTAATGGCAGATTGGGATCCAATACATGTCTCTTTGATGCCAAAGTCCATGTTTATAATGCTTATCTACACACCCTCTTCATATACCAGAACTTATACCACACACCCTCATGAGTAGAGGCGCCTTAGTACCCAGGTATTTAGCATCACAGAATCTTAGAGTTACAAGGGATCCAAGAACTCATCTGCTCCAATCTTCCTAACAATGCAGGACATCTTTCTGTAATACAACTCACAGATCATCATCAGCCTCTGCCTGAGTAACTCTAGGGAAGAAGAGTACATTCCTTCACCTGATGGTGGGAGGCTTTATCACAGAGGCAAAACAACACTAACTGAGAAGACAGGCTCTGGTCCAATGCTGGCTCTGCAATCCTTCTGAGTCAGGTGATCTTGAGCAGGATGATTTACCAGATGAACTTTAGCTTTCTTTCTTTTTTTTTTTTGAGTCGGAGTCTCACTCCATTGCCCAGGCTGGAGGGCAGTGGCACGCTCACAGCCACCCCAGCGTTGACCTGCTGGGCTCTGGTGATCCTTCTGCTTCAGCCTTCCAAGGAGCCAGAACTACAGGCATGTGCTGCCATGCCTGGCTAATTTTTTAATTTTTAATTGTGGAGACGAGGTCTCACCAAGTTGCCCGGGCTGGTCTCGAACCTGCGGGCTCAGGCAATCCACTTGCCTCGGCCTCCCAAAGTGCTGGGATTACAGGCTGAGCCACCGAGCCCGGCCTCTTTTTTTTTTTTTTTTTTTAAGAGATGTGGTCTTGCTTTGTTGCCCATATGAGTGCAGTGGCATGATCATAGCTCACTGTAGTCTTGAACTTCTGGGCTGAATTGATCCTCCTGCCCTAGCCTCCCGAGTAGCTGGGACTACAGGTGCATGTCACCAGGCCAGGCTAATTTTTTTATTTTTATTTTTTATGAAGAGACAGTGTCTCACTACTCAGGCTGGTCTCCAACTCCTGGCCTCAAGTGATCTTCCCGCTTCAGCCTCCCAAAGTGCTGGGATTACAGGCATAAGCCACAGTGTCTGGCCTAAATTTAAATTTTCTTCTCTATAAAATGAATATTATAGGGTCATGATGAAAGTTAAACATTATATTAGATATAAAGGATCACTGGACACATGTTAGAAAATGTTATTTTCTCATTAATGTCTAGATCTATGTAATCAATACAAAGATTTACTCTGTTTTACATTAATCAGATCAGATCTATTTACAGGTAATAAGATTTTTTTAAAATCCAAATTTTAGCAAGAGTAAATCTCATATGGTTGAACATTCTACGGGGAAAAGCTTTTGTCATTTAAAAAATGGCTCATTTTTATTGAATTTTGAACCAGCATGAAGGCTCATGGCTATTTGCTCCTATGTGCTCATAACAGAAGTATGGATCTGAGGAGCCTCTGGATTGGGGACTGTATGCAAGTTCCACTATGAGAGCTGCTTTTTTTTTTTTTGTCATCCAACTTTTTTTATTTTAGAAGTTTCACGAATAAATTTCAGTGACTTAGATCCCTTTCTTTAAGAATTCAGGAGGAACTGGGAGCAGTGGCTCATACCTGTAATCCCAGAAATTTGGGAGGTGGAGGCAAGCGAATTGCCTGAGTCCAGGGGTTTGAGACCAGCCTGGGCAACTTGATAAGACCTTGTCTCTATAATAAATTTAAAAATTAGCTGGGTGTGGTGACATACCTGTGGTTCCAGCTACTTGGAAGGCTGAGGCAGAAGGATCACCTGAGCCCAACAGGTTGAGGCTGTGGTGGCCACGAGCATGTCACTGCACTCTAGCCTAGGTGACAGAGTGAGACTCTCACTCAAAAAAAATAAAAAAATTAAAAGTTGGCAGGGCACTGTGGCTTGCGCCTGTAATTCCTGTACTTTGGGAGGCAGGAGGATTGCCTGAGCACAGGAGTTTGAGACCAGCCTGAGCAACATAGCAAGATCTCAGCTCTATACAAAATTGAAAAATTATCTAGGTGTGGTGGTGCAGGCCTGTAATCCCAGCTACTCAGGAGGCTGAGGTGGAAGGATCATCTGAGCCCAGGAGGCTGAGTCTGCAGTGAGCCATGATTGTGTTACTGCACTCCAGCCTGGGCAACAGAGTGAGACCCTGAAGAAAAAAAAAGCAAAACAAAAAACCTCAAAATTAAAGTTGTTTACAGGCAATACAATCAATCTACTTTGGGCATAAAGTTTGATGAATTTTGGCAATTGTAGACAATTGTGTAGCCACTCCTCTACTGAAGATATAGAACAATTTTCTCACCTTAAAAAGTTTCCTCTTTAGGCACTGATTTTAAGAGGAACATTTGTAAATCAGCTAGGGTCCAGAGAGGAGTCTTGAAATAATTGCATAGGCAGACCACCTTGTGGAATGAAGAGCATTTATCTAATCCCAGAAAGAAGATGGTTTTGAGGATATATCAGCTTTCATATATTTGAAGAGCTGCTATGTAGAATAAAGAATAGACTTAATTGATGTAGCCCCAGAGGGTAGAGGTGAGAAACATTTGACTCAATATAAAGAAGAAATTCCTAAAAACAATATAGTCACTATTTATAGATGATGAATGTGAGTGAGACTCAGAAAGTAAAAAATTAATCACTCTTGGCCAGGTGTAGTGGCTCATGCCTATAATCCCAGCACTTTGGGAGGTCAAAGTGGGAGGATTGTTTGAGCCTAGGAGTTTGAGACCAGCCTAGGCAACATATTGAGACTTTGTCTCTTAAAAAAAAAAGAAAATCAGCAGGGTGTTGTGGCACGTGCCTGTAGTCCCAGCTACTCAGGAGGCTAAGGCAGAAGGATCATCTGAGCCCAGTAGGTCAAGGCTCTGGGGAGCTATGATTGTGCCACTGCACTCTAGCCTGGGTGACAGAGTGACACTTTGACTAAAAAAAAAAAAAAAAAATTACTGTAGATCAAACACCTGGGAAGTGGCGGAATCAGAATTTGAATTCAGGTGTTCTGATACTAAATCCAGATTTTCCTATTCTACCCTTCCCTTTGGAACATATGCAGGAGGCCAAGAGGGTGTAGCTTCAAGGTAGAAGAAGGCCTGGTATGAGGAAGCTGGTCAGATGTTTGTCATTTTAAACCGTTTACCCACTGGCTCAGGTCATGCTTTTGTTGGGGGCAAAGCCAAGGCCCAGCAAAGACAAGTGGCCCTTCCAGTGTGGGTGGTGGAGGGGTGAGATCACCCAGTCCTCAGCCTATGGTTTGCTTTGACTCACTGCCTGGAGCAATCTCTTGCCCTGATTTGCAGTGTGGGCTGAGGATCCAGGTCAGTGAGAAGCCCCGTGCTAGAACGGTCTGTGTGGGTGGGGCTGATAGGGATCAAATCGTGGCTGGGACTAGGGGCTGAGCACCAGCCCACTGTCTGGGCAGCAGGGTGGATGAGCTCGCTCGTGGACTGGAAGTGCCTTTCACCTGCCCTGCTGGGCTTGCCTGAGAGACTCTGAGTGTGTGAAGGGGAAGACAATTATCAGTAGGCTGGAGAATAGAAATAGCACTGTCAGGTGAGAAAGAGGGAAAATAAGAGAGGGGAGAGAGCATATAGGAGGAAGCCTGGGAAGTGGGAGCGTGGGCTTTGGCTAAGCTCCTGGGAGCATGCACGTAAGAACTGCCAGGGCAGGGGGAGGAAGGATGGGTGGACTGAGAGGCTTTGCCCTACTTACTGGGACTTATTGGCCCACTGGCCGCCTACTGGGTGAGGTTGCACAGGTTACTGCTCCCTGATAAGGGGCAGTGTGTGAGGTTGCTCCAGTGAAGACTCTGGAACTGGGGGCAGCAGAGGCTCCTAACGGGATTGGGGGCTGCTTGGGTGTGACCAAGACACCTACCTAAGGGAGAGAACTGAAGAAGGCGGAGGCACCTCCCTTCCCCGGGCTGCCCTACCCCTCCTCATTCTCTGGGAACGGCATCCTGCAGAGTTAGGCAGGTGGGCCACGGTGCCAGGTTTTCCAGCCAGCTGGTAGGAAGCAGGACAGAGGTCACTTGAACTCAGACCACACGTCCCTGTTAAATACATTAGCTTTTAAATCAATCTTTGTTCAAAGTCCAGTGAGTTCCAAGACTAGCGCTCACCAGCAGAGACAAGATTCCCACGTGAACGGAGCAGCTCTGCTTCCTTCCAGATTCAGGTAAGAACTTCTCTGTGTCCTCTTTGAGGGATCTGGCCACCTAGGCCTGAACTACCTTCTTTATCCTCCTTTTCACCTTTTCTTTTTCCAAGCGAGCAGCTGGCTGTCCAGGGCAGAGGAGAGGCCTGTGGGGAGGGAACAGGCCCTTTTGGTGGTAGTTGGGGGATAGGATGAGGAGTGAGGGGTTGTCCATCTCTGTTGGAGATGCCCCTCACCCTTGCAGGGCCTGCTTCACAAAGCACTTGGTTAAACCGATCTCAGAAAAAAACTCATCCAGGGTTGTTTGGGGTTTACTGTGCAGCCAAAGGGAGTGAGACAACAGCCTTCACGGGTTACTAGGAAGATTCTCCCAGAAACTTCCTACTCTGCCAGGGTTTGGGGAAGTAAAGAAGACTTTCTTCTGGAAGCAGCCTTTCAAGGACACAACTTGACTTTCCCATTGGATAATAAAAACATGCATCTCTCCTCTCTATATCACATTGTAGCACTAAGAAATGAGAAACAGCAGTGGATTTCTAGGTTTGCTGCATTTTGAAACACAGATTCCCCAGGCTTTAGCCTTTGGAGTTTCTAGGTTTCTAGGTCTTGTATGAATCGGGAAATCTTCATTTTAAAGCTCTTCTGTGCAGGCAGGTTTGGGAACTACTAGTAGCTTTTTTCCCAAGCAGAGGAGTCAAGGAACTTAAATATGACTTTTGCCTAAGGGTTCATCAGCTATAAAGACTCCTGGTCTGGGTTTGGATCCAGCCCTGAGGATTCTTAGGTTGGCTCCACCAGAGGGACACCTTCCACTTTATTTACCGAAATCCCTGCAATGTGTCACCAAATCTTTCAGTCCTGTGTCCAGAAGTCATAGGGGGCTGCCTGCCTCAGGCTGTGATTGTCCTGTCACCTGGAGTCACATGTGCTCTTTCCTGCAGTAAATAACTCAGGGACTTTGAGTGTTGTGACTAAGTAAATTGTGCTTATCTTTGACTTTTGTATTTTCTCTGCACCCTAATATGAAGTTGTTGGTCATGTGTCTTATGTTCGTAGACCACTTGCTAGACAGCTACTTCTTATCTAAGGGAAAGGACACCAGGCTGGAATACAAATAACCAGGGTTTTGACTCAGTTGTTTGTGACAGGCCATTAGAAACATTACTTCACCAACTGGAGCCTCACTTGCATCATCCATCTAGTGGGGGCCTCTTGTCTTTTCCCCAAGGGTGTACTTAAAATAAAATTTATAAATATGAATGCGTTAAAAGCATAATGTAAGATGGTTTTAACACATAGGTAAGATACATGTCAAATGTGTGTATTCACAGGCTCTGAAGAACAGTGGGAAGAAATATCCTTGCGGTCAGTCCTTGCAAGGATGACCTTGATCTGGTCTTTAAATCTCACTGAGCCTCCACATGCCAATCACAAATAAGGAGTTGAGACTAGGTCATTGCTAATGTCCTTTTCAGCCCACCAAGTATAAGGTAGATCCTAGAGTCTTGAAGGCTGGCTTCCTGTCATTTGGTATGAATTCCAATATTACCTTCCTAGGAAGGAATTTCTAGATAGCCTCCACCTGCATCTCACCACTATCTCTATCATTCAGAGCCTTGACCATCAGAAATCATCTCATTGACTTTTTACTTGTCACCTTTGCCAGATGTTAAGCTTCAAGAGTGCAGGGATCTTGTCTTTTGTGTTACTTGCTATATTCCCAGGTTATAGAACAGTACCTGGCACCAGAACAGATTTGCATAACTGGAAATTAGTGTGGCAGGGAAGGACATGAAGCATAGACGTAGGTGGTTTTGATAAGGCGTGCCTCAGGAGAAGAGGCTGAAGAGCTCTGATACTCGGATCCAGGGTCTGGTCGTGTGGGAGTGGACTTCTCTTGTTACATTTTGGTTAAATGAGTCTCACGTTTGTCGCATAGGCATTTGATGAGAGTAGCAAGCTGGAATGAGGTGCGTTTTCCTCAAGATCTCAGCAACTCCTTTTTTTTTTTGGCCTTTCATGAAGGAATGTTCAGATTTCCTCAGTCTCTATGCCTGGTGGGTATCATGGCTAAGTGGTTAAGAGCATGGGCGTTGGAACTGGAAGCCTGCATTCCAGACCAGATTTACTCTTTAAGCCTCCATTTTCTCATCCGTCAAATGGATTAAATGAGAGAATGCACATAGTGTCTAGCACATCTTAAGTGCTATTATGATGATTTTCAGATGGCTTTGCGATGTGCGTGATCCTGGAGAATAAATGAACAGTCAGTGGTAAGAGTTTTCATAGCAGGAAAGATGGCCCCAGCCTCCTTGTTGACAACTATGAAAGATTTGCTCTTGAGCTGAGATGGCCACTGGCTTCAGAGGCACCAGGCTGGTTAGAGGCACAGATACCCTATATTCATTAAGCTGGGTGGGAGCAATGGGGTTCCATTGGGAACTCAAACCTTAGTGATCCAGAAAAGTCCATGGGCTTTCCACCAGTTGTATTGAGTGCACACTTGGTGTTGTGAAAACACAGAAAGGGGCTGTGATGGCTGCCCTGAAGGGAGCTTATGTTGATGGGGACACATGACATAAACACTGAGGCTTCCTGCAATTTACAGGACTGAACCCAAGGTGCTTCACAGTCTAACCTGACCTCCTCCTTTCTCAACATACACATGAGCTCTGGTCTTTCTGAACCATTCATCACTCAGTGAACACACCTGTGCTATTCCTTCTGCCTGGGATGACTTCCTCCTACTCTAACTACTTGGATTCCCAGAACATATTCTATCCCACAGGGCTGGGGGCAGGGTAGGTGATGGGTCTGATTTTTTTAAAAAAATTTATTTTGTTGTTGTTTTTTTTTCCAGTTAGGTTTGAATCCAGATTCTGCTCATCCAAATAGCCAGGGAAGACGAGCTTAACTTTTCAGGCCCTTTTCTTTTCCTTGTAAAATTGTCCACTAGGATTATATTAGAATTCATAAAAAGTACCTAGGCTGGTTCCTAAAGCCTAGTAGGAACTCAATAAATGTACATAGCAATAAGAAAACATTTTTATTTAAATAGTCCAGTACCCATATTGTTGTTTGGTAGTTATGTTTTATAGCTCTCTGGGCTCTTTAAGGGCAGGATAGTGTCTAAGCTGGGCTGAGCCCTAATACTTGCCCCCCAGAAGGTCCTGTATAGAACTTGTTGAATATATAAATGATACTTGAAATTCAGAAGATGGGGTGGTATTGTCAGACTGTGGTGGCCATGGAAGGACTCATATGTGATCTAAAATTTGAACTGAGCCTTGAAAATGGGTTGGTCTTGAATTCATTCACTTGGAAAAAACGTTTACTTAGCACCTACAAGGAATCAGTAGTCAGGAATGGCAAAGGCATCCAGGCAGAGCCTGTGGCATGGGCAGAGGGCTGGCTGGGTGGGGTGACCACGCATAGACCAGCTTGGTGCCTGCCAAGGAGCCGAGGGGGCTGAGGTGGGGCTGGGTTATGCCAAACTTTTGTTTGTGAATAATTTTTTTTAGAAACTAATGTGGTGAAAGCAAGGTCGGGAAGTCTGTCTCAAGGTAAGTGACTGGGAGGGACTGAAGAAGGCAGGAGGCCTTTTTGTTGAAGTCCAGAATACCAAAAAAAAAAAAAAAGTGAGAAGGTAGAAATGCAAGTTCAAATTCAAAATGTTTTTTAAAGCAAGGTGCTGTTTGGGGAAAACCCTTATCTCAGCCAGTCCTCAGGTTGGTTCAGCTGTTTTCAGGTACCAGTACTACCAACAGCACAAAGGCATCCTCTCTCTATGGTGCCTCTGTTGCCACACGATATTGGCTCCATCTCTCCCCCAACTCGCAGAACTTTTAGATAAGCAATTGAAGCGTGAAAGGCCTTGAACATTACAGCCCAGAGTCCTGCCATATAGGACAAAGTATCATTTATGGTGGCTGTGGGTGTGTGGGGGGGGTATTTAGTACCAGCAGGCCAAACGGACTTTGAGACAAGCAGATTTCATTTTTTATCACAAATGGAAAATAAAAATTTCTCACTGGGCCTGTGATCACTCTTCTCCAGATAATTCTCAATGAAATGCATTTCACTAATTCTCTACATTTGAAATTGATCCCTGGCTAAGACCAAATGGTAACTATCACAATGTATAGTAAGCAAATACATATTTTAGGGTCCTGCTTCTCCTCCTATTGTTGGTATTATTTAAATTTAATATACTTGGGTATCTGTATTTCCACAGGTCTTGCTTTTTTTTTCTTTTTTTTTTTGAGCTGGAGTCTCACTCTGTCGCCCAGGCTGGAGTGCAGTGGCCGCTCCCGGCCACCGCAGCCTCGACCTGCTGGGCTCCAGCGATCCTTCCTCCTCAGCCTTCCGAGAAGCTGGAACTACAGGCACGCGCTACCACGCCCGGCTAATTTTTTGATTTACTGTAGAGATGAGGTCTCGCTTGCCCAGGCGGGTCTTGAACCCACGGGCTTAGGCAATCCATTCACCTCAGCCTCCCAAGGCACGGGATTACAGGCTGAGCCACCGAGCCCGGCTAGGTCTTGCTTTTTAAGGGACGAATACAGATGGTGTTAAATTTATGATTTGCATCAAAAATATACGTTCTGCTCTAGGTAAAATATTTCTGAAATTAAATTACCTTTATCTCTTCCTTGCTACAGACATCTCTGTCAGTACCGGCTGAGACACAGTAGAATTTTTTTAATGCTGTTAGGAGAAACAACATGTGCTGGGGCTCTGAAGGAAGCCAGACGTGACCAGTGTGGGGCATGAAGCCTTTGTGTCAGGGCTGATGACTACAGGGATTTCTCAACCTGTCTGAAGTTGCTGACTTAACGGCACACAGTCTCCACCAATTGTGTTTTTCTAACAAAATTCTAGTGATGTTTCTCCTTTCTCCTTACACAGATGCATGGCAATCCTAGAGGAACAGCATTCCTCAAAAGTGCACACTGTGCAGACACACCTGGTCAAACTTCCTAAGAATGTTGCCTTTTCCTTGTTGAATTTTGAAGTGTTTTAGACAAGTGTGGAGTTCAGTGGAAAGTGAATAATGTCTAAGTTGAATGTTACGGCAGAGACCCTGCCCTTTCTTCTCCTCATGCTGCAATGAAACAAACAGCCTATGGTTACAGCCTAGGTTATACAATCAAATACCCTTCCACGGTTGCAATAACCAGGATTAAACATTATTCATCAGAGTCCTGCTGAGCTTTTACTGTTGAGTTTTTTCATGGCTCAGGTGTTGGTTACATAAGTGCTTTGTGGGGAGGGGCACTGTTTTCTTTGTAGTCTGATACTGCATAACTGATTCCTAATCACTGTTAGATAAGATGATAGTGGCTGCAGGGTGGTACTTGTGACTAATGGTTATAAATTACTGTATTGAAGGGATAATCCTACTTCTAAGTCCAAGCTTTGGGAAGTTGGGCCAAGATGGCAGGACCTGGCCATCGTTGATGACGGCCCCTTTTGTTTTTCTGTCTCCAAACTGTATGCTGTTTATCGCATGTCCTTTCTATAATCTTTTGGAAATTCAGTGATACCATCTGGTGACAGAGCTTGTTCACCAGTTACTCCATGGCTACCATGGTCCATACCTGGGTCAGGCATCTGTATCTAAGGTGATGCTTTGCTCCTTACTCTATCTTCTCCATTGCTGTCAGTTCCTTGGGTACCTTGTGCCCACTTCTGTTAGCGCTCATCTGTTCCAGGTAGTGGGACCCTCCAGCCAGCTTAGTCTTGAAGTTCTGTTAAAGCCTCCTGGATTTTTGTACTTCCTTGATACACAGTATTTGGTTCTACTTTGTAATTCCCTGGCTTTCAGACTTACGTGATATTTCTGGGTCAGGGAAATCTGAATTTATTGTTTGAACTTTGTTTCATAGGTAACACAATCTTTAGCCCTTACTTTTCTTTTCTTTTCTTTTCTTTTTTTTTTTTTAATGAGTCAGCGTCTCACTCCGTCGCCCAGGCTGGAATGCAATGGCCTGCTCATAGCTGCCGCAGTCTTGACCTGCTGAGTTCAGGCAATTCTTCTGCCTCAGCCTTCCAAGTAGCTGGAACTATAGGTGCACAGCACCATGCCTGGCTAATTTTTTGATTTATTGTAGAGACGAGGTCTCACCAAGTTGCCCAGGCTGGTCTCGAACCCCTGGACTCAGGCAATCCTCTTGCCTCTGCCTCCCAAAGTGCTAGGATTATAGACTTGAGCCACTGTACTCAGCAGCCCTTACTTTTCAGCAGGTAAACAGCTTTGCAGGGATGATCTAAAGGGGGTAGGTAGAGAATCTCTTGCCTGATCATTGAAGTGCCTGTCTATCCCTCGTCCGTAATCTCTTCTTGTCTTCTGCAAAAAAAGAACCAGGAACACTGCTCCAATGTTCTCACAGAAAATGGGATTCCCCTAGCATTAGGGCTTCCCCCAGAGGTCAGGGAAGATGACTTGCAATGGAGTGGGAGTTTGTGCTCCAGAAACTGCTTAGATGCTTTGCATGTTCTAGTAATCTTCACTGTGTCCATGTGTGCTTTCTGTGCTAGGGGCACAGCCGTCTTCTGCTAAAATTAAGGCGCTCACCCATGTTCTCACAGTTTGTATGTAGTGAAACCTGGATTAAAAGCTACATTTGGCTCTGAACCAGTACTTGACCCAGAGCAGAATGCTGGGGGAAGATGGAAATAAAAATACGCATTCCCTCTGTATATACACACGGTTGCTTTAGAATTTCTTTATGGGAAAGTGCTCTTTAAAACAAAGATTTTTGAAGATGACTTTTCCTGTGTCAGCCCCTTAACATTTGAAACTCTTTCCTCCGTCCCTTCTTCCCTCCCCTGGATCGTGCTGCTGAACCAGTCCCTGAAAGATTTCACCTCCCCAATCCTCCCCTCCTAGCTTCTCTTATCTGCCAATTCACATTGGGCCCATGGTCCAACATTTCAGCTTTGTGCTTATTGTAAATCTAGAAATTCTCACCTCTCACCCTTATGTTTTTAAAACATTTCAAACCCCAACTTAGGTAAAAGTTGCCACTTTCTTTTGTTACTTTTGATGTATATTACCATGAGAAAAAGTCATGAGACCCCATACTGATTGAACTGCTATGAGTTTATTATATGTGTATTTTGATCTAGTTTGTTTCTTAGAAATTTTTATTCAGTTTGTTGACTGTAGTGAAACAACACTGTGGTGACTGGAAAGTCTTTTTGCCAGCTACATAGAGTTTCTTACAAGTTTGAAATAGCTGTCAGTTTTTTTTTAGATGGGGACAGTTTACATAAATCTAGAATTTCTAGATTCTCTTGAGAAATTGGAAGATCTGGCACGGTAGCCTCCTGTTTCCTCATGGTGGTTGTTCTCTCCTGGCCACCTTCAGTGATGTATCTGTTTGACGCCAGTGGGTCTTTTGGTGTGATACTGTTGCTCCATGTTATCAGAGTTCCCGATTTTTTCAGCTACATTGTAGGAGAGACTGACACCAAGGTAAATGACCTTTTTTGTTTTTTTCATTTTAAACATGTTTTTTATTTTAAAATTGTGGGGTACAGTTAAGGGTTAGGTTTACAAATATGCATCATTCAGGCACCCTTGTTGATAAGGGGTGTCTCCCCGTCCCCAGACAGATATTGACTACTGTTAGTCCCACCTCCCTTTCTCTCCCTACCCTCCCCATAGCTTCTCACCTGTCAGTCCTTTTCTTATAGTATTGTGATAGATGTTCAAGGTGTTTTTATCTTTATCCCATTTTTTCCCCCTACTTCTCTCCTGCCCCAGTAGAGGAGGTATTCCATCTCATCAAGGCTAACCCCATTTTCTATGTTCTCCATATCATTCCTTAATATGTTTCTGATAGTTTTCTTTTTATGTATTTTTTATTTGTTTACAAATAGAGACGGGATCTTGCTACATTGCCCAGGTTGATCACCAACTCCTGGCTTCAACTGAGCCTCTGCCTTGGCCTTCGAAAGTGCTAGGAGTACAGGTGAGAGCCACCAAGCTTGGCCTGATCATTTTCTTAATGTTAAAATGAAAGTATCCAGCTGGATGTGGTAGTTTGTACCTGTAGTCCCAGCTACTCAGGAGGCTTAGGTGGAAGGAGTGCTTGAGCCTAGGAGGTCAAGGCTGTGGTGAGCTATGGTCATGCCAGTACACTCCAGCCTGGGCAACAGAGTAAGACCCCACTCCAAAAAAAAAAAAAAAAAAAAGCCTCCATTAATCCCACTATCCCTCAGACTGCTACCTCAACTCTGTCATTTATCTGTCCTCCAAAGTATCCATATCCCTATATCTGTTGCTTCTGTTAGTTGGTATTCACTTGCTTCTTAGTCTCTTATCTGGCCTGGAGTTCTATTTTCTAAACTCAAGTGGCATTTTCTGTTTTCATTCTCTTTACCTCTTAGCATTATTGGCATTGGTAACTATCTTATCTTGAAATTCTTCTTTTAGTTTGACAACACTAAAATTTCGGCTTTGTGATTTCTGATTAATCCCGAATGCTTCTTCTTCCTGTCACTTAGATCTAGGTATCACTCAAGATTTGATTCCTGGCCCTCTTCTTTACTATTCTCACTCATGGGGCTCACCTAACACTGCCGTGAAGATGGTCCCAAGCCTGGAGTCCTGTCCAACACAATATTCTGCCAAGTTCTCTAATCTAAACACACCCAAACTGACATTGCTATTTCATTCTTTATGACTACACCATCCTTTAATGGCATCACTTTTCTGTCAGTCACAAAGGTATGAATTTGGTTTTCTTTGGCTCCCTCCCCCTCCAACACCCAGCCCAAGGGACAGCAGTACTCAGGAGGTGTGAGGGTTGCCACAATAGAGACCGCAGATGGGGTGGCTTCAACAACAGAAATGTATTTTCTTATAGTTCCAGAGGCTGCAAGTTTAAGATCAAGGTGTCAGCAGGTTTGGTTCCTCTGAGACCTCTCTGATGGCCACCTTCTCACTGTGTTCTCACATGGCTTTTTTCTCATGCAAGGGCATCCCTGGTATGTCTTCCTCTTTTTTTTTTTTTTTTTTTTGTTGGAGTCTCACTCTTTCGCCCAGGCTGGAGTGCAGTGGCACGCTCATGGCCACCCTAGTGTCGACCTGTGGGCTCCGGTGATCCTTCTGCCTCAGCCTTCTAAGTAGCCAGAACTACAGGTGCGCGCTACCACACCTGGCTAATTTTTTATTTTTATTGTAGAGACGAGGTCTTGCCAAGTTGCCCAGGTTGGTTTCTAACTCGTGGGCTCAGGCAATCCACTCATTCAGCCTCCCAAAGTGCTGGGATTACAGGCTGAGTCACTGAGTCCAGCCTGTCTTCCTCTTTTTATAAGGACATCAGTCCTATTGTATTAGGGTCTTACCCTTATGACTTCATTTAACCTTAGTTACCTCCTTAAGATTCCTACCTTTGAGTGTAATCACATTGGGGATTATGGCTTCAATGTATGAATTGCAGGTAGGTGACAAAATTCAGTCCATAATGGAAGAGGAGTTCAGGGATTGAGTAGGAAAGGTGTTAAGGTTGATTAGTAGAAAAAATTGAGCTAAGGTAATAAATTCGGGGAAAATATACAACTGGCCCTTATGGAGAAGCAGACAGAATATATAGGTGGCTGCAGAATTAGAGTATTCTTGTAACCCCAGGACTCAGAGGAAAGCATGATTTTGTTCAAATTGTGGCCTCAGAAGACTTGACTGTGTATGTGCCATTCTGCGTAACTGGGAACCCTTCCTCATGACAGTGAAACCACACGGAATCTACATGGCAGGGGAGTAAATGGTATCAGGGAAGCAACAGGAGCCCATGGGTCCTGACATTGGGTGCTACACGCCTGTCGTTCCTGTTAGATACCAGTCATGATCAATGTAAATAATTATTTTGGACATCTGTGTTGTCACACCTGAGGTGTGTCTGAGGTCATCTCTGCTGCTTAGTTCTCTCTGTAGTTCCTCTACCTCTGTCACCTCTGTTCTATTCTCATGGCTACCATGATGAGCTGGGTGTGAGTAGGATTCTGACAACCACCTCTTACTTGGCCTCCCTCCAGTCTATCTCACCTGCCATTCTTTTTTTTTTTTTTTTTTGGAGTTGGGCCTCACTTTGTCACCCAGGCTAGGGTGCAGTGGCACAATCATGGCTCACTGCAGCCTCAACTTCTTGGGCTTAGACAATCCTTCTGCTTCAGCCTCTCAAGTAGCTGGGACTACAGGTGCGCACCATATATAGTTAATTGTTTGATTTTTAGTAGAGACAAGGTCTTGCTAGGTTGCCCAGGCTGGTCTCGAACTCTTGGGCTCAAGCAGTCCTTTTTCCTGGGCCTCTCAAAGTGGTAGAATTAACAGGCATGAGCCACCACGCCCGGCTCACCTGCCATTCTCAAAGCTCAACTCCGGCCCATCATTCCTCTGTTTAAAAGCATTGAGTGGTGCCTACTGGACACCAAACTAAGGCCAGGTGCCTTGGGCTGATATTCAAGGCAGTTTAATTTGTTACCCGTGATTTCCCTTCTGTTGGCTGTCCTTCAACCGCATTGGATTTTTAGCTCTTCCTTGATCATGCCCCAAACTTTCCCACTTTCATGACCTATGTCCACACTCTTTTCTGTGTCTAAAATAGTCTTTTTCTACTTCTGTACCTGTTGAAATCCCACTCATCTACTGTTAAGGCCTAAATTAAATCTACTTAATTCACGAAGCTTTCCTTAATTTTTCTCATGTTGTAGGTTTTAGAACGTTTACACTCTGCCCATGGTGGTGGTTATTTTTGTACTAGAACCTTTCCTTAACCCTAATCAATGATAAAGTCCCTTAAGAACAGGGGTGGTGTTTGACTTTATCCCATCAACTACTTGGCAGGGTTTAGCATATAAGTTAGGGTTGGACATCTGTGGCATGGACAAATCAGGTCTGGGTAATGTGATTTTTGATGCTGAGTAGAAGATGGAAGCAACCGTGTTCATGATCCTAAACAGATTTCACCTGCCCAGCATGCTAATTGAAGAAGCTAATTGTTTGGGGAGAGAAGAGGTTAGTTGGGAGCAAGGACCTGTACATTGGAGCCGGCAATCATCACTCCTCCTCAGTGAGTGAGGATCGATGGATATAACATTAATCCATAAGTGGCTGATTATGGGACAGAAGCCGTGCTGGTCCTTGGAGTCAGCTGGGATCACAGTAGTGGCTGTTTCCCCACCAGTAGGGTAGCATTTCAGTATTTCTATTTGTGTGATAACGGGTAGAAGCTCAGTCTTGAATGGAGCTTGGGACTCCACCAATGGGGTTGGGAGGAGGAAGAATGACCTCAGATTTTAAGACGTTTAGGGGATGGGGAACTGTCTTAACAGACTTAATTCATAGGATAAAGAGCCCATGAGAATTGTTTTCATCTGCTTGATTCTATGTTTGTCTGGCTTAGAACTGGAACCTCAGGAGGGAGGCATAAGGAACAGACTTTAGGTTGCTACACATTCCTATATTGTTGGCTGGGGCACTGACTGGGCAGAGCAGGGTTCTGTGGACTACACAGGGTGACCAAGGGCCTCCCCTAACCAGGCTGCTACCTTGGTTTCTCAAACTGGGTAAAGGTGATCTCAGAGTGGCTGTTAATAGTTCAACCTGGACAACCTCCTTGGGTCCCCTCCAACTGTGGGAGATTTTCTGTCCTCTCAATAAATCCTGCTTTCTTAAAAAAAAAAAAAAAAAGTTCAACCCAACCTTGACATTCTTCTGTGACCCATGAGGGAGTCAGTTATCCCAAGACTGAGGAGAGAGAAGAGAAGTCACGGGCAGCATAGTGTAATTTTTTTTTTTTTTTTTTTGGAAACAGGGTTTCACTCTGTCATCCAGGCTGGAGTGCACTGGTGTGATTCCAGCTTACCATAGCCTTGGCCTTCTAAGGCTCAGGCAATCCTTCCCCCTCAGGCTCCTGTGTAGCTCAGCTGATTTTTTTTTGTAGGGATGGGGTCTCACTATGTTGCCCAGGCTGTTCAAACTCCTGAGCTTAAGCAATTCTCCTGCCTTGGCCTCCCAAAGTATTTGAATTACAGGCATGAGCCACCTTGCCTGGTCCAGCATAGTTGATTTTAAGTACTAGTTTCTTTGCTTGTGTTTAGGTTTCAAGGCTGGAAATTCTGCCTCCGTGGTTCTGAGGTGGGGCCAATCATTTGATTTTTTAAATGACTACAGGTGATTCTAAGTAGCAGCTAGGACTGAGAATCAAATTTCTAAGGTGATTGTGAGCATTAAGTGAGATAACGTGCCATACCTGACACATAGTGAGTTTTCAAATGATAACATTATTTATTATAGCTAGCATAACCTGATGGTCTAGATTTACACTATTTCAACTACGTATATCTGTTTACTCAGATGGGACAGCTGGAGGCCAGGTGCAGTGGCTCACACCTGTAATTTCAGCATTTTGGGAGACAGAGGCAGGAGGATTACTCGAGCCCAGGATTTTGAGACCAGCTGAGGCAGCATAGCAGGAGAACTCATCTCTAAAAAGAGAAAAAAAAAAAAAGGAAATTAGCTGGTGTGATGGCATGCATCTGTAGCCCCAACTACTTGGAAGACTTGAGGTAGAAGGATCTCCTGTGCCCAGGAGGTCAATGCTGTGGTGAGCCATGATTGTGCCACTGCACTCCAGCCTGGGTGGTAGAGTGAGACCCCGACTCAAAAAAGAAGAAGAAGAAGAAGAAAAAAGATGAAGCAGCCAGGCTTGGTGGCTCAGCCTGTAATCCCACACCTTTGGGAGGCTGAGGTGAGTGGATTGCCCGAGCCCGCGGGTTCGAGACCCACCTGGGCAACTTGGCGAGACCTCATCTCTACAGTAAGTCAAAAAATTAGCTGGGCGTGGTAGCGTGTGCCTGTAGTTCCAGCTACTTGGAAGGCTGAGGCGGAAGGATCGCCAGAGCCCAGCAGGTCGAGGCTGCGGTGGCCGGAAGCGGCCTCTGCACTCCAGTCTGGGCGACAGTGAGACTCCAACTCAAAAAAAAAAAAAAAAGATGAAGCAGCTGGAGACTTCAGGCAAGGGTGGACAACTCTCAGGATTGAGGTGATGAAGGAAAATCCTGTAGTTCTTGCTGACTTCACTCCTCAAGGAGTTGCCATTTATTTTCCTTCTGCAGAAGAAGAATTTGCTTTCCCCTGGCCCATGTTTTGTTTGGTCTCCAGCGGCTCCAGAGTTCCTTTTCAAAACAATACCTGGAAGCTCACAGGAGTTACATAAACTACTCTCTGTTTTTGAGCAGGAAACACTTCAGAGAACCCCACGTCCACATTCACTTTTGTGTTTGGGAAATCCTTTGTGTTCTTATCAGATTCCCACTGACTTTGAGTCTTTCAATTATCTCTCAGGAGATCATGGAGTTTTGATGAGCTAAGTGGCTTTAAGGTGGCTTCACCCCACCTCTGTCCCCTACCCTGTCTGGATAGGTTCATGAGTGTTCATGCCCATGTGTAAGATATTGTCTGGACGTAGACTGTCTTCCATGTACTGGGCTTCTTTTTGCCCCTTTCTAGCTTCTGAAGGTACCTAATTTTTCCTCTTGACCACGGCCACATTTCCTGGTAGCAATAATCTAATCCTTCTGGAAGAGTGTGGGATCTAAAGTTATGATTAACATGATTAATACATAACATTGATGACAAAAATCTCGTTGGCTCTCACCCCTGAGCCCTTACTGTCTGTCAGCCAGAGCTTTGTTCTCTTTCCCACAGATAAGCAACTTTGTTGCCAACTATTGACTTTTTTTCCCCCAGAGCCCAGAAATGGATGGAGCTTTCTTTCCTTTCCAGTATTTTATTTTGGCTATTTTAATTGGGGAAATAAGGCCTGCTGAAGATTTAATGGACTCTGGCTTCAGAGATAGCTACCCTGATGTTCTAGAAGTCCACAGACCTTCACTAGTTATGTGTCTCTCCACCATAGGAGTCTGAGCTCCAGATTTTCTCAGGGAGCCAAAGGTGGGGCAGGGACTGAAGAAACAGGAAACAGTTGACTTAAATACAAAGATCCTTTTAGTTAGGTCCTGCATTCGGGAGTTCTAGGCATCCTCATTATGGAACAGTGATACTCTTGTTAAAGACACTGATCCTAGCCCTGGTTTGGGGGCCCATATCGCATCAAAATGAGGATCAGACAGAACCAAGACTGGAGGTGGACATGCACCCAGCCCTCCTCACTCCTAGTTAAATTGTCTTTCTGTAAGATGGCGAAGGAAACAAATAGTTTAGTGCCCCCAAGGATCCCATGTAAGACGAGGCTTTTGGGGCTTCAGTCTGCTTTCCCCATAGGGACAACTGAGGGTATTAAGTATTTAGTCTGTTTGACCTGGGCGTGTACCAACTGATGGACACAGCATTAATCCCTTCATGGCTGAATTGTAGGAGGGCAGACACTCTGGTCGGTGAGGCAGTCAGGCTCACAGTAGTAGCTGTTTCCCCACCAGTAGGGTAGCATTTCAGTATTCCTCTTGGCATGAAGTGGATCTGATTCTCTGGCTTCAACTAGACAAAAAAGAAAATCTGTGAGTGCCAGAGGCTTCAAAGCTGTAGGTGCAGGTCTGAATGATTACAGCCTGGCTGTTTGAAAACTTCAAATAGATAAAAAAACCAAACCAAACCAAACAAAACAAAACTTGAGATTTTGCCAAGAAACAGCGATTTCTGTTTCCTTGTCTCTCGGGCTCTCAGGTCTCCCAGGAGACATAGGAAAAGCTGCCTCTTCTCTCCCCAAATGTAGGACTAGTCATACTAGTGAGGAGGTTTCACTTTCTATCCTTGGCCTACACAGAAAGAACCTGTGGTTGACACCACAAGGGTGTGAGATCACTAAATTTTAGAAGTACCGAGTGCTTTAGAAATGAGCATTCATGTGTTAGTCACAAACAGCCTCATCTCTTGATGAAAAACATAGCATCTAGTGGCCTTTATTCTGATTATAAGGATATATTTCAAATTTTATAGGATTGGGATGAGGTTTTCCAATAATTATCCCCAAGTTTAAGAGGACTTTGTTCTCCATCACAAAGATGACATCCGATTTTATTTTCTTCACAGCAAATATCATTTTCTGAAATGATCTTATTCATTCATTTATATAATTATTGCTTGGTCCTTCCAGTAAAATGCATAAGACCTCGTCTTTCTTTCTTTTTTTTTCCTTTTTCTTTTTTTGAGTCAGAGTCTCACTCTGTCACCCAGGCTGGAGTGCAATGACATGATCACAGCTCACCACACCCTTGACCTCCTGGGCTCAGGCAGTTCTTCCACCTATGTTTAGCTGGGACTGCAAGTGGCATCAGCATGCCTGGCTACTTTTTTGACTATAGAGACAAGGTCTTGCTATGTTGCCTAAGCTGGTCTTGGACCCCTGAGCTCAAGCAATTCTTTTGCCTCAGCATCCCAAACTGTTGGGGTTACAGACATGAGCCACCACGACCAGCCTTGTCTTTCTTTTTTTGTGTTTTTTCCTTCAGGGCTTTTCAGACCTATGAAATTGAAAGCTGATAGGGACTAGAGGTAAGCTTGGACGTAGATATAGATTCGAGCTGAAATGGAACTGACGCCTGCAGCTGAGTGACCAGTAGAAAGAGGAGTGAAAGGTGAGAGAGTTGGAACAGACATAAACAGGTGACTGCATGTAAGGAGAGTTGACACTGGTGACGTCCTATACTTTTCCCTTGCCTCCCAAAGTGGCCTTTTCCTGGCAACTGGTCATGGCTTTTGATGTGGCAGAGGGGCTAAGCTCTCCTAAGGCTCCTAAGGAGCCTACTTTCGCTGTCCTCTTGTGTTGACACTCAATGGGGAGTCTATTTGCTTCTTGTATTCTTGGCTACCTAGTCATTCGTGCTGCCAGTGGTGTGGCTGCCAGACCTTGCTGAGACTCCGTGAGGTGGCCGACATTGCAGTGGGATCTCTCTGCCCATTTGTACTGTATGACTCTGTGTGCACGAAGGTCAGAGATGGCTAGCTTGAGTCACCATGGCATGGCTTCTAGATAGCCTGGGGCACTCTGTTGCCTATTCTTCACCCACCCTCATGCCCTGGTCATCTGTCTCTTTCCCTTCAGGAGGGAAGGTTTAAAGGTAGGGGACTGTCACCAGGGCTTACCCTGCAAGCAGTTTAAGGAGTAGACTCCATCCTTCTGCTCCAGGCCTCTGCTTCTTGTATCAGCCTCTTGCTGTTCTGGCTCCTGTTCTTATTCTCCTATGAGAGAAGAAGCTTTAAGCCAGGAGGGATCAGAGACACTGGCAGGAGTCTTCCCCTTAGCAATGACTGGGTGCCAGAGCCCCTGCTGTTGGTTTCACCCCGCCCCCCTTTTTAAAATTGAGTTGGAGTCTCACTTTTTTGCCCAGGCTGGAGTGAAGTGGCAGGATCATGGCTTACCACAGGCTCAACTTCCTGGACTAAGGCCCAGGAAGCTAGGACTACAGGCATGCATCCCAGCTACTTCAGCCTCCCAGGTAGTTGGGACTACAGGCGTGCATCACCATGCCCAGCTCATTTTTTAAAAAAATTTTTTGTAGGGATAAGATCTTGCTATGTTGCCTAGGCTGTCTTGAACTCCTGCCTCAAGCGCTTCTCCTGCCTCGGTCTTCCAAAGTGCTGAGATTACAGGCATGAGCCACTATGCCTGGCCTGGTTTCACATTTGTCCTGTCCTCCTCCTGTGGCTCTGGATCTTGCTCCTGCAATGGGCCAACAGGAGGGGCAGGATGGATAAATGTAGAAGCTGCTGCAGGAGGGAGAGCCCTGACCTGGCTGCAGGAGTCCTTTCTCTGTCGGGTATCCCTACTCTGCTCTTAAAGGTGCTGGGTCCTGTGCCATCGCCTTTCGCAGTGTATCTCCAACATGTCAGACCAGCTCTGTGGCCTGGCTTCTCGGTTTTCCATCATTTCAGGTCTTCCTTGTCCTGTCCTACCTCTCGTGACTCCTACTAATCCTGGGAAAGTCATTTTTCCAGGAAGCTGTTTCTAATTCTTCCCACCCCACTCCCTGGGCCCAAGACCCTTTGTTATAGTCTCTCTTATGTCTCTGTTCTCCCCTAGCATAACATTCACAATGTGTTATTATGATAATGGAATTAGATCTCCCCGATATGCAAGGCAAAGTATGGGTCAGTCTTGTCTATAGGTTTATCCTCAACACCTAGAACTTGATAGGCTCTTCAAGCATTATCTTTTCTTAAAACTTTTAAGTCATGTATTCGGACTTAATTTTTTTTAGGTCAGGAGACAAAGAGGAGTTTGGTTGGAGCTACTGAAACAGAAATATCTGTGTCCAGTACCTGGTTACATGTGTGGGTCTGAAACGCGAGTCAAAAGGTCATCCTTGGGGACACAGATTTGGAAATCATTAGCAAGTTCTGGAAGGTGGCCTCCTGCGGCCCCAGCATTGCTGCCCAAATAGTCTAGATTTGTCATGACTGGAAGAATAGAATTATAAGAGATGGAGGACAGGGTCCTCATTACCATTAGGTTTGCTTTTCCTTGGATTTATTCATTTGTTTTTCACCACAGAAATGGCCTCTACCTTCAACCCCCGAGAATGTAAACTGTCCAAACAAGAAGGGAAAAGTTATGGCTTCTTCCTGCGAATTGAGAAGGACACAGATGGACACCTGGTCCGGGTGGTTGAGAAGGGGAGTCCGGCAGAGAAAGCTGGCCTCCAGGATGGAGACAGAGTCCTGAGGATCAATGGTGTTTTTGTGGACAAAGAAGAGCATATGCAGGTGAACGTGACATTTGGGGTTCCTCTTCTAGGATCTCTTCAGCTCCTGCATCTTCTCTGCTGATTATATTTGGGGTCAGTAGAGTTTGGTTCTTTCCTAAGGCAGGACAACCTTATAACTACACTTTTTGTTGGCCAGTTAAGTCCCCTACAATGAGCCAAGAACTGGAAACATTATTCTTCGATTTGAATAGTCTCAGATCTAACATGCACTGCATAATCACTGTATGCCAGAAATGGCACTAGGCAATTCTATTCCTTATCTTGTTAATCCTCATGTGACCCTGTGAGGTATATATAGGAAGGACCCAAAAAAGCTGGAATTATTTTTTGGAGGGTGGGTCCCTTGTAGTACAGGCTTTCCCTGCTAGATACGTGTTCTAGGAACCCATTGGCATCAGTGTACCAGCTAGCTTTATTGTGAGAGGCTACATTTGGCTTCAGTGAATTTTTTGGGGAGATTCTTTCAACGTGTTTGCCCATTTCATGATGGGTGATTTACAAGCGAATTTGCCCACACAGCACTAAGTGTTCAGCAGTTTTTGACCCCAAACAGCATTACCCCTATGCCCCACTCTCCCTGTTCACCCAATCTCTCCCCGAGTGACTTTTTTTGTTATTTCCCCGGTTGAAAAAATCCTCAGAGGGAAATATTTTTGCCAATGTAGAAGAATTGAAACAAAAAATGACAGAAGCACTAACAGTCATCAAAATTGATGAGTTCAGAAACTGTTTAGAGCAGTGGAAAAAGCATCTCAATAGGTGTATTGCATCAAATGGAGAGTACTTTGAGGGTGACTGAAGTTTAAACATGTAAGAATAAATACAAAATTTTTCTAAATAATTTCTGGGTTTTTTTGGGTCTCCCCTCATATTACCATCTCAGAGATTAGGAAGATAAGCACAAACAAATATTCATGCTGTGAATATATGGGAGGGTCTGGCCTTTCCCCATTATTTATTTCCCTACTTGCAAGCTAATAAGTGACCTTACCCCACTCTGCCTGACTCCAAGTGGGCTCTCTCTTCACTATCCCATGCGTCCCCATAGACTTAGGAGGACCTGTTATGCGTTAGGGCAGAATTCATCTCTAGAAAAGACCAGGCCTTGGGGTTGGCCATACTCTAGATTCCAACAGTGCTGGAGGTTCAGCCTAAGTTGCATATGGAATGGAAGTGGCTGAGTACTGTCTGCTTCTACCTGGGTATGAGGGGTCAGCTATCAGAATCTCTAGGTCCAGATACCAAGCTAGATGGTAAGCATTTCCCTCTGGTAGTTGATAGAGTGTTAATAGTTAAAGTTGACTGGGCATGGTGGCTCACACCTGTAATTCTGGCACTTTGGGAGGCTGAGCAGGGGTTTGCTTGAGCCCAGGAATTCAAGACCAGCCTAGACAACACTGAGACCTCATTGCCACACACACACACACACACACACACACACACACACACACACACAAGCCAGATGTGGTGGTGTGCACCTGTAGTCCCAGCTATTTGGGAGATTGAGGTTGGAGGATTGCTTGAGCTCAGGAGTTGGAAGCTGTGGTGAGCCATAATCATGCCACTGCACTCCAGCCTGGGTGACAGAGTGAGACCTCGACTTAAAAAAAACAAGTTAAAGTTATATGTCCTCTTCTTTCCTCCTAGGTTGTGGATCTGGTCAGAAAGAGTGGAAATTCAGTGACTTTACTAGTTCTGGATGGGGATTCCTATGAGAAAGCAATAAAAACACAGGTGGACCTGAAGGGATTGGGTCAAAGTCAGAAGGAGCAAGGCTCGAGTGATAAGGAACTGTCCCCTGTAATGAATGGAGGAGTACAGACTTGGACCCAGCTGCGCCTCTGCTACCTGGTGAAAGAGGGGAACAGCTATGGCTTCTCTCTGAAAACTGTTCAAGGTGAGCCTGAGGGTGGGGCACTGACTAGACTTCCAGAAGCAAGGCGTTGCTATTGGCTAATGATGTTTCTTCTTTGAGCGACTTTTCAGTGGCCATAGATATCACACACAACAGCTTCACGCTCTCTTCCCTCCTTCCTTCCTTCCCTTTCCCTTGCCTTCCACAATTGTGCAATGGCCATCAGGACACTGGACAGCAGGAGAGTGGCAGTGGGTAGAAGGCAGACCAGGCACTCCTGTCCCAGAGTGTCAGGTTGACATTTTCAGGCCCCTTTTAGGTTGGAGGGTTGATACTACTTTGTTATTCTTTTATAGCTTCCTTAGGGTGAAGATGGAAGGGTGAATAGGAAATAAGGGGCAAGAAAATGAGATTCTTCATAATAGCTACCTTTTTTTTTGAGTTGGGGGTCTTATCCTGTGGCCCAGGTTGAGTGGACTACTGCTGCCTTGACCTGCTGGGTTAAGGGGATCCTCCCCACCTCACCTCCCAAGTAGCTGGGACTGCATCACCATACCCAGCTAATTTTTTTTCTGAGCCAGGGGTCTCCACTCTGTCACCCAGGCTGAAGTACAGTGGCATGATCACGGTTCACTGCAGTCTTGGCCTCCTTGGGCTCTTTCCATCTTAGCCTGCCAAGTAGCTGGGACCACAGGTGTGCACTGCCATGCCAGGCTAATTTGTGTGTGTGTGTGTGTGTGTGTGTGTGTGTGTGTGTGTGTGTGTGTGTGTGTAGATGAGGTTGATGAGGTTTCACTATGTTGCCCAAGCTAGTCTCAAACTCCTGGACTTGGGCAATCCTCCTGCATCAGCCTCCCAGAGTGCTGGAATTACAGACAAGAGCCTGGCCTAAGTTTTTGATTTATTTGTAGACAAGTCTCATTCTGTTGCCCAAGCTAGTCTCAGATTCCTGGGCTTAAGGAGTTTTTCATTGTGAGCCATTCTGAGTAGTACAATAGAATCTAGCGGTGTCCTGCTGTGCCTGCCCTGGAGGCGGAATCCTCCCTTTTTTCTGCATCTCCAAACTGTATATGCTGCATGCCAGTCACTTAGTACTTGGTTATCAGATTAACTGTCATGGCACTGCAGTACTTGTGTTCAAGTAACCATTATTTTACTTAATAATGGCCCAGCACAGAAAGACAAATATCACATGTGCTCATGTGGGAGCTGAAAAAGTTAATCTCATGGAGGTAGAGAGTAGAAATAATTCCCAGGGCCTGGGAAGGGTGTGTGTGTGTGTGTGTGTGTGTGTGTGTGTGTGTGTGTGTGTGAGAGAGAGATTGATGAATGGTTACAAACATACGGTTTGTAATGTCTGTTCCAATGTTCAATGGCACAGTAGGGTGACTATAGTGAACAACGATAGAGTGTGTATTTAAAAATAGCTGTTAGAGAAGATTAGAAATGTTCTCAACACAAAGAAGTGATGAATGTTTAAGGTAATGGATATCCTGAACATCCTGATTTGTTCATTATACATTCTATACATGTATCAAAATATCACATGTACACTGTAAATATGTACAAATACTATGTATCAATAAAAAAATAGTCGAAAAGTAGTGATGCTGGCAATTTGGATATGCTGAAGAAAAGCTATGAAGTGCTTCTCTGTTAAGTGAAAAGTTTGCAACTTAATAAGGAAAGATAAAATATCATACACTGAGGCTGCTAAGATCAGCTCAGTTATTGCTAATTTCTTACTGTGCCTAATTTATAAATTAAACTTTATCATAGGCATGTATGCATAGGAAAAGAAAACACGTAGGGTTTGGCACATTGTCTGAATTGCAGGTCTCCGCTGGGGGTCCTGGAATATATCCCCTGTGGATAAGGGAGAGATACTATATGACTATCTTGAAAGGATTGACAGCATTTCTCTCTTTTTTTTTTTTTGAATTGGAGTCTCACTCTGTTGCCCAGACTGGTGCAGTGGCATGCTCCTGGCCACCGCAGCCTCAACCTGCTGGTCTCCGGCTATTCTTCCACCTCAGCCTTCAGGTAGCTGGAACTACAGGCGTGCACTACCACGCCCGGCTAATTTTTGATTTTATTGTAGAGATGAGGTCTCACCAAGTTTCCCAGGTGGTTCTTGAACCCGCAGGCTCAGGCAATCTACTCATCTCAGCCTCCCAAAGCGTGGGATTACAGGCTGAGCCACCAAGCCCAGCTGATAGCATTTCTTTAAGTAGCACTGACATCACGCCAGCTAAGCGCATGCGTGCTTTTCCCTCCCTCCTGTTCCTCTGTCCCCATCAACCAGCATCAGTGAGACTCACTGACTTCATTGATGTCTGGTGGTTGTTGACAGTACTAATTAATGAGGAGGGCATGGGGCAGATGCTTTCTAGTTCCACAAATGCAAAGAAAGGAAGCATGACACAATGATGCAGCATGGGCCTGGTTTGGTACTTTCTGGTTCAAGAGGTCAACGCCACCTGGGATTCTATGTTTGCCTTTACTTGAGCTCAGATATTCCACTCAAATCAACAAACACCCCCTGAGTAATGACCGGGTCAAGCATTGTGCTAGGAGCTACAGCCATGATTCTAGATCAGAAGTCAAAGGCTATTTGAGTTAACTCTAAAGTGGGAAGTTCTACTTCCATACTATTAGGAGAAAACCCTTTACTACTGGGCTCTAGTTTTCTGTGCAGTGGGGTGTTCTGTGAAAGGGCCGTGTATGCGAAGTAGCCCCTGAATGACAAAAAAACCAAGAACCAAAGAGCAAGGCAGATGATTCCAGTTTGTTGTTGCAGGGTAATTTACTAGGGGGACCTAAGGACAGAAGTGTTGTCTTGGGCGACCACAAGACAGCACGCTGCACTACTTCTCCTCAGACCCAAGGCTCATGTACCATAGGGCAAGGGGATACATGCTCTAGCAAGACAAAAACAACCCCCCAGAACAGGCAAGAAATTTGTAGGCGTCGAGTGTATAATCTGTGTGGTAATATCAAGGTTGCCATGTTCTTACACTAAGAACAGTAAATACAGTAGGACTCGGGGACAGGCCTGGGACTGGGGCTAAACAGAAGTCAACATGTGAATTAGCATCCAAGATGGATTCACTTTTGTCTCCACATGGAGTTCACTCCCTACTCTTTCCCAGGTAAAAAGGGAGTGTACATGGCTGATATAACACCTCAAGGTGTGGCTATGAAAGCTGGAGTCCTGAATGATGATCACCTGATTGAAGTGAATGGAGAGAATGTGGCAGATGCCAGTCATGAAGAAGTGGTTGAGAAGGTATGCCCCAAAGGAGTGCTTTCACCCTGTCTTTTACTCTATTCTCCTTGCAAGTGACAGGAAGATGGGTGGTAGGCGCCAGGATGAGTTTATGACAAGGAATATCCAGTTGATTTGCTCCTTCGTATTAATGGTGATCAGCCCCGCACTAGTGTCATAAGTGGTGTTAACACAGGGTTTTGAAATAAGGCCTTCCCTGGTTTCACAAGAGTTCTAAACAATTAACTTTATCTTTTGGATCTGGTTGTACCTCATTGGGAGCCTCCTCTCTGAATTTATAATCAATTCATTGCTGAGCAGATGATCTGGGGGTCTTGGAATGTATCCCCATGGATAAGGGGGAGACTACTGATTTAGTATCTTTGAAGGACTGACAGCATCCAATGGAAGATTTGGGTGGGAAGTGGAAGGTAGCCGATGTGGTAGTGGGCATAGAGAGCTACACATGCAGAATACTGGAAGGACTGTTATCCCAAATCTTATGTCCCAGTCTGGTTTTATAACACATGAAATCAGCTTAACAATAACCCACAACCATCGGACCAACCATGAAAAACACTCTGAGATTTTTCCTTTGAGGTCATATGGAATTTTTTTTTTTTTTTGAGTTGGGAGTTTCACTCTATTGCACAGGCTGGAATGCAGTGGTGTCATAATCACATCTCACCAAAGCCTTGACCTCCTGGTCTCAGATGATCCTTCTGCCTCAGCATCCTGGGTAGTTGGGTCTAAAGGTACATGCTATCATGCCCAGACAATTTTTTGATTTTTTTGGAGAGTGAAGTCTTCCTATGTTGCTTAGGCTGGTCTTCAACCCTTGGGCTCAGGCAATCCTCCTGCCTTGGCCTCCCAAAGAGTTGGGATTACAGGCGTGAGCCACCACGCTTGGCCAGGAATGTTAAAAAAAAAAATTTTTTTTTTTTTAAATGGCTTCTTGGCTTCAAGAGGTAATTATTTAACTCAGGAGTGAGTGACTTGACTACTGTTTCATTCCAGTGCCTTTCTGGGCCGATAATTTAAAGGGGTTCACATTTTTCAGATAAACATTTCTTTCTTCCCACATCCATGTGCTATTACTGCAGTATTATTAGTTACTTAACATTTTTAAGCTCTTTGAGACTTCTCACCTTGCTTTATTCCATGTGTTTTTCTTTCTTTCTTTTTTTCTTGTAGAGATAAGATCTCGCTATGTTGCTCAGGCTGGTCTAAAACTCCTGACCTCAAGTAATCCTCCAGCCTTGGCATCTCAAAGTGCTGGGATAACTTTGGGGTCATGAGCCACTATGCCTGGCCTGGAATCTTAAAAATTGACCAACCTTCTCTTTTTTTCATAGAATGATTTTTCAAGGCAGGCCTTCATTTCTTTTCTTTTCTTTTCCAAACTCCTATTTTAGCCTTCATGAACTACATACGTTTCTGAGTTTTCTGAAATCCAGCTCCTACTTGTGTTTACATGTGGGTGAGGTCATACTCAAAGGGAGAAACAACTGTAGAAGTGGAGTTAGGTAAAGACCAGTTAGGTGGTAGGAAGTGGTATAACTACTTAAACTCAGGCTTTGCAGCTCATGTTTTCTGTTGATCTAGAGGCTGTGCCTTTGCATAGAAACTTTCTTATTCCCCAGGACTGTTCTTGGGTCAATATCATTCCTCATCTGTGTGTGTTGTTGCAGGTAAAGAAGTCAGGAAGCCGTGTCATGTTCCTGCTGGTGGACAAAGAAACCGACAAGTGCCACAGTGAGCAGAAGATGCAAGTCAAAAGAGAAACAGCCAGTCTGAAGCTGCTACCCCGCCATCCCCGAGTTGTGGAGATGAAGAAGGGAAGCAATGGCTATGGTTTCTATCTGAGGGCAGGTCCTGAACAGAAAGGTAAGGCACTGAGGATCCGGGAACCTGGCAGGGTGATCAACCTGTTCTTCACCCCAATCTGATTCCAGAGTTCCATTAGGCTCCCAACTCCCCAGCAAATGCGTGCGGGGAACAGCAAGAAACTAGAAGGCATGGCTGGGTCCATTTCCAGGTCCCCTGAGGGTCAGATGTTGAGCATCCTAGTTTCCACAGCAGAATGATAAGGCAGGATTTGGGATCTGGGCAATGGGTGCTGGAATTGGCTCTCTGAAGAAAAGAAGTCCTACTTGGTAGCACTGGTTGATTTTTGTGATGTCAATACTCCCTTCACGTTCAGTTTCAAGCTACCAATATAATGATACTGAGCACAATGTTAAGGGATGTCACATGGAACTGGCTCTTGTGAGCTGGTGTGAGCAGCTCCAGCACACCACTGGGTCTGAGGGCAAGGTGCAGGTCAGGATCTGGGACTCAGACAGTGCCAGGAGTCATCTTGCTTCCTCGTAACCCAATGGGAAAAGCACTAACGTCTTTTCAGGGAAGGCAAGTACATAAAAAGTGTGTGGGCTCAGGCCATATAAACTGTTATTCACCCAGAAATAGCCATTTTATTTTCATTATCTATGTCTACATTAATCATATATTAATTTGGTTCATATTTTGTAAAAACATCCTCAGGGGCCTTGCAAATCAGACAGAAATTGTTTATTCAAGGAGCCTGCTATTTAGTGGAAGAGATAAGAGACAAGTCTGTAAAGGTAGAGAGTGATAAGCATCTTAATACATGGGCAGATAAATGGCTATGGTAAATCAAGGTTAGAGCAAGCTATTCTTACTAAAAAAAGATACTACTGGCCTCATAGGAAAGATGACGCTTGAACTCAGACCTTGTAGCATGGCTAGAATTTGGGAAAGTAGATGGATCATTCCAGGAAGGTAGGAGTCATGTGAACAAAGTCAGAAACGTGGCCACAGTTGACTGGCTTCTGATGTGCAGTGCAAGAATCCCAGTTAGAAGGGTAGGTTGGAAAGATGAAGAGGGAACTTGAACGCTAGAATGAGGAGTTTGGACTTGGCGCATTGATCGATGGAGAGTTAAAAGTTTTTTGAGCAGTGTGAGGGAGAAGAAAAAAATTAAGCCTATAGTGTCTTGGGGGCTTTATACATCAAAAGATTTCCTAACAATTCTACAAGAAGTGTTGCTGAAATAGTGGGCTTGGAGAAGATCCAGTAATTATGTAAAGGCAAATCGTTGCTGTTAGTTCCAAAGTCCATGCTTATTCTATTATACTGGGGAGTGACTTGATCAGACATGTGTATTAGGATGGATCTGAAGGCACGCCTGTGTTGAAGGGAAGGACTGGAGAAGTTAGAGCACTTAGTAAAGTGCTGAGACAGCACAGGTAGAATTCTAGGCAGACATGAATACAAACTGCATTTGGGGTAGAGGCAGGGTATGTGTATATATATATATATATTTTTTGAGTTGGAGTCTTACTCTGTCGCCCAGACTGGAGTGCAGTGGCCGCTCCCACCGCAGCCTCGACCTGCTGGGCTCTGGCGATCCTTCCACCTCAGCCTTCCAAGTAGCTGGAACTACAGGCGCGTGCTACCACGCCCGGCTAGTTTTTTGATTTATTGTAGAGATGAGGTCTCACCAAGTTGCCCAAGTGGCTCTCAAACCTGCGGGCTCGGGCAATCCACTTACCTCGGCCCCCCAAAGCGCGGGATTACAGGCGGAGGCACCGAGCCCGGCTGAATGTGTCAATATTAAGGCAGCATCAGAGAACTTAGCACTGATATAAGCAGTGGATGCTGAGGAAGAATCAGTTGCCAAGTGTTGGTGACTAGGGGGATGTTGTTCTACTAGCAGGTGACCAAGAAGAGAGGCTTTGGGATGGAGGATAGACAGAGCCGATTTTTGGGTTGAGTACATTATGTTTGAGGAATCTATGAGATATCTTATTGGGTACACCCAGAAGCTAACTGAGAAAGCAAAACTGGAGCTTGTTAAAATGGTGTGAAGGACAAAAAAAAGTGTGAGAGCTCTGGAGACATCTGGTAAAGATAGTTGAAGTTAGTCAGAAGAAGGCTAAAGGCACATCCTTGAGATAGGTATATACACACACATCCACAATTGAATATACTCAATTGCACTATAATGCCAGCATGAGTTTTCTAAGGTCCAATGTTTTTGGATTTATTCTTTATTCTTCCTTTCCCCCTTGTTATGGCTTAGCTTCTGTATAGGATGTATGGATACAAGCATGCCCGTTGACTTCCTGGGAACTTGCAGACCTGCAATGCTTAGACGCTATTTTAAGATTGGATGTCAGACACAGTTAGTAATGACATGACTCTTTCCTTTAACACTCTCTTTACACTGTAAATGGCTGGGTTAGTTCCTAGAGTGAGCTCTGAGCTGGAAATGAGCCCAGATAGCCTGCTGATAAGCTTCCTGGCATGCTGAAGGAAGACACAGTGGTTGTACTTGGGATACTTTTTATAGCTACTTTATCAGGGCCTTGGACTGCAGAAGAAATCCCAGTTTATTTGCGTAGGAGCCTTTCTGACGATTTCTTTTGGGGGGTGTAGGTCAAATCATCAAGGATATAGATTCCGGAAGTCCAGCAGAGGAGGCCGGCTTGAAGAACAATGACCTGGTAGTTGCTGTCAATGGAGAGTCTGTGGAAACCCTGGATCATGACAGTGTGGTGGAAATGATTAGAAAGGGTGGAGATCAGACTTCACTGTTGGTGGTAGACAAAGAGACGGACAACATATACCGACTGGTAAGTAATACAAGGCCCCATATGTATGCATTATGGTTGGGCCTATTCATTCATGCCTTCAGACTTTGTGCTGAGTCACTACTTTGTTTTTCAGACTGAGAGGGGCATAGATAGGAATCATCATGAAGGCTGAACCGAAGTTGAAACTGGTAGTGATAAGAGAATGCCAAGTGACTGGTACATGGGTTTTAAGTCCTTGGACTTAACATTTGAAAGAATTTGTGAATATAACTGCAGACTTACTCCTGTGATCTGAGAAAATCAATGGAGAACAGAAGACTGGAAATAAAATTGTTCCCCAAATAGGGAACAACTGGATTTTAAGCTATAGATCCATAAATTCCACCAGTCTCATGTAAAAGCCTGCTTGTAAGCCCTTAGCAACTGAAGGAAGTGGAAACACATTGACTGAGACTGAGGTGAAGCAAACTAACCTTACTTCCTCTTAACAACTCTTAATCTTAACGCTATTGCCTGTTTTAAGATTTTATAACACTTTTACTTTAACATAAGAACTGAGGTTCAGTCTAGTTTAACAGATATCTGGGGGCTTTGTGAGGTGTTGGTCGTAAAGATGAGTAAGATAAAATGGTCCTTGTTCTATGTGATCTACAATAACAGAAGCATCCAAAATAAATGATACAGAGGTAGGAATATTGTGGGTGGTGATATTAGTTTTTAATAGATTAGTCCACTGAAACTTAGAGAGACTAAGTGATTTGCTAGAGTCACCCAGCTTAGTAGACTGAAGCCAGTATTTGGTCCCATGTTCTTGGGCTCTTAATTCCTTATACTGTGCTCTTCAGCACATTTTAATAGATATTTCAAGATAATCTTGTAAACAAGATTAAACAATGAACTGAATAAAAAATCAATGGGTTTTAGCTAGTTGAACAATCATACCTAGAAAACACTTATTATATTAGAACAATGTCAACCTGGACAGAAGTCTTTAATGGTATGCTATTTGTTTCTATCCTAAACTAGTTTATTAAATCTGAATGGAGGCATGGAAAACATATTTAACATCCTTTCAGAAGACTTAAAGTGGTAATTAGTTTGCTGGAGGGTGTGATTAATATTCAAAATATCTAGTCAGGATAGAAAGAAGATTAAAAACTAGTAAGAACCAGGAATGAATTTAGAGTACTATACCAACTTGAAGGTAAACTGTATGAATACTAAATGGCGAGACCTGATTTGATGGCTGTAGAAAAAGATCAGAAACTTGATAATGCTCCACTCAAAAAAGGCAATTTAAAGTTACATTAATTGTCACTTGGCTTCTGAAGACTGTCACTTACTCTACTGACTTGGTCAGGCCATACTTGGAATGAATAGTAAGGTAGCCTTGGGCAAGTTATGCTTTCTGTGCCTCAGTTTCCTTAGTTGTAAAATGGAGGTATAGCTACTACAAAGGGTGACATTGTTGAAGGTTAAATGAGAATATTTAGAATGTGCAGAATGTCTCACATGTATAAATGTTAGGTTTGTTTAATACTGTGTTCAGTTCTGAGAACCTCACTATAAGAGGGCCAGCAGCAAGAAAGATAACCAGGGAAGAGGTGTTGGAAGCCACTATGTGAGTATTTAGTTGGAATAAGAAGGCTTTGGAGAAGAAAAGAGAGCATGTTCAAACATTTGAAAGTCAACCACATGTGAGGAGTGCTTATTTTTTAAAGGTGGTCTATGGGGCACAGCTGGGCCAAGGACGAAGGTACAGAGAGCTAGCTTTTGGCTTAAGAACAACTGAAGCTGCCAGAGATGGGGTGAGTCATATCCAAGTTGGTGGAAAAGTCAAAGCAGAAATCAGAGGCTGCTGCTCTAGTTGTAAAGGGGACTCTGACAGCAAGTCCTTCTGACTCCTCATCTTATGACAGAATGATCTCAGAATGACTTAGCTGTATGTTTTCTGTTTTGGTTAATATAAGAGAGAACTCTGACCTAAAAAGATTCCCTCATCTTCTTCCTTCCTTCCTGAAGTAAGCTCCTCGGTTAGGGTGGAGGATGGATCTTTGAAATCTATCAGTGAATAAAATGAACACCTATAAGAGTTCCTGGCACATACTAGCTACCCAAATATTTGAATGAAGAATGAATAAAATCTCACTGTTTAAATATTACCGTACTTTGCCTCAAGACAAGCTGCTATGGCAGATACTGGTGGTTTGCTTGTTTGGGTCGTGCTTTCAGAGGTATTTTTGCATGTAATGAGTCACTTTGATAATTTTCCACATTTTAGAGACAGAAAGACTCCAACTGTGGAACATTTGCAAGTATATGGCTGAAAGGTCTGAGTTAGTTGAACTGGGTAACTAGGAGGTTCTATGAAGGTGCTACTCTTATGCAGAAAGGAAGGAGACGTGGTCTGTGGTTAGTAAGACAGATGATAACCAAAGGACCCCAAATCTAATTTTAGCCAGGTTGCTGCACGGTATGATCTGACAAAGAGCACATACTGTACTCACCTTTAAGTGCTTGATTTCCTATTCATTGCCTAACAAATGTTCTAGACACTTGTGGGCAGCAATTTAACTGCTGATGCAGGGTCACACCATACCCAAATCTACCCTACTAACCCTCTCAACTAAAATCTACAGCCAGCGAAATTTTTAATTCTATTAACAAATCAATCATGTTTCCCACTCTATGTTTCTTTTGTATTCAAAACCATCATTGCTTTCTTCATGTGTATGGTCTGGGAGTTGAGACGAATTAGAAGTATTTGAAGATGGTTGGGAGTTTGGCGTGACAAAATTGAGTACAACAGATCTCAGGACTGGAAGGGAGTGGGCATTGGCAGAGTAGCAAAGAGCTGGAATTAACTTTTGTTACAGTATGTGACCGTATGATACCTGCCACCTTGCCCCCAATTATTACTGTGTGTATGGGTTGAGAGACAGGAGGGGGGAGAGAGAGACAGACACAGCTGGAGACCCTGGGGTGCTGGTAGTGTGGTCCAGTTCAAGTCCAAAGGCCTCAGAACCAGGCGAGCCAATGGTATAAACACTGCCTGAGAACCTGGGGGACTGCTAGTGTAAGCTCTGTAGTCCAAAGGCCAGGGAGCCTGAAATTCTGATGTCCAAGGACAGGAGAGGAAGAGTTATAGATTGACACCCAGCCAACAGATTGATACTCTTATCTTTTCTGTTTTTGTTCTCTCCCTGGGCCCCTAGTTGGTTGGAGGACTGATCTTCCCACCCAGTCCACTCAGACTCCCATGCTAATCTCCTCTGGAAAGATCCTCACAAACGCACCCCCAAATAATGCTTTGCCAGGTTTCTAGGCATTCATCCAGTCAAGTTGGCACCTAAAATTAACCATCACAAGTGTCCTGTGTTTTACTTTCTCTAATGTGTTTAAGGAGCTCCGAAGACCATCTCACTGAAGGGGAAGGGCTAGAAGAACCTACTAGCATGAGACCCTAGGCTAGTCACTCAGATGTATCATCTTTCAATAGGGGCATTATGAATGGGTTGTTCAATAATTTGCTCACTATCACAGAGCCAGAAAAAAATAGTAATTCTGTTAGCCATCTTTCTGGATCTTTGTACACTGTTCTATGCTGCTTTTATTTTATGCACATGTATGTATTTGTGGACATGCTTATCTATATTACTCCATAATGAAACTCAATTTTCTTTTATACCTTTCCTGGTTAAGGCAGGAGAGAGATTTTACAGCCTACAGTCAGATGCATGGAGAAGTGGAGTGGAATATGTATGATACCTGACAAATCAGCATATGTAATAAAGTATAACTACTCATACTTAAAATGAAGTCAAAATGTTTTTCCTTTATTTTCAAAAGGCTCGTTTTTCTCCATTTGTCTACTATCAAAGTCAAGAACTGCCTAATGGCTCTGTCAAGGAGGCTCCAGATCCTATCCCTGCTTCTCTGGAGGTCTCAAGTCCGGATACTACAGAGGAAGTAGACCATAAGCCTAAACTCTGCAGGCTGGTTAAAGGTGAAAATGGCTATGGCTTTCACTTAAATGCGATTCGGGGTCTGCCAGGCTCATTCGTCAAAGAGGTATGGTAACCTGGTTCCAGCAGCCCAACAAACACAGCCACAATTAGGATAGTCTCAGCTTCTCCCACCCATTGATAGCTTAGTAAAAAGGTTATACTGAAGGCCTATATTGAGAGTCTCACTTGGGGTCAGAAAAATGCTGTCATGGTTCCATACCCTTTAAGCTAGCTACTAGCATACCAGAAGCTCACATCTTTTGCTTCCCAAGCATCGTTCCACTTGTCTCTCTAGACACTTTCAAATCAAACAGTGAGTTTAACGACTCTAGTTGACAGTCACTACCAACCCTGTCTGGGAGTGATCCTTGTTTGCTTCTGTGTTTTTGGCATAATGTTCCTATCCTGCAGGGACTGACAATGAGAAGAGTATCCCTATAGCTCTCAAGCTGGGAGTAAAGGGTAGGGGGCACCTGTGAAACCTCATGCCTTCAGCCAGACATCCAATGTGATATTCAACTACTATTTAAAACACTACACATTTGGTTATGGAAATTGTACCTTTCCTAAGTAGAAAAGTATTACAGCACCTTTCTCAACTTCTGTACCTCCCAGAGAAAGAATGACACGGCAAAGAATAAATTCTCAAACTCTTCATCTGTCCTCTGAAGGAGAGCTAGTTTAACATGCCCTTGTCCACATTTGGAACTGGCAACTTAGCACCTGTGTTCACAGGTACAGAAGGATGGCCCTGCTGACTTGGCTGGACTGGAGGATGAGGATATCATAATTGAAGTGAATGGGGTGAACATGCTGGATGAAGCCTATGAGAAGGTGGTGGACAGAATCCAGAACAGTGGGAACAATGTCACACTCTTAGTCTGTGGAAAGAAGGCCTTTGATTATTTCCAAGCTAAGAAAATCCCCATTGTTTCCTCCATGGCTGATGCACTGGATGCACCCCTGGATCCCAAAGAAGGAACATTAGTGGAGTCAGAGCATGACTCGCACGTGGCAAAAGAACGAGTGAGTGTTGATACATTTTTTTTAGTGATCTAACCTGCCAGAGTATGGCACAGTCCCTAGTATGTACACTTAACATCCATGTTTACCACAGATTTTAAAGAAACCTAAAAAAGGACAATGTAAAGATAATTAACAAATCAAGTTACTGTTGAGGACAGGGGGTGGCATAAGTACAACAGATTTCTTATTTTCATAGCATGCAGTTGACAACAATTGTCTAGAGTCAATAAATCAAGAAGTATTATTAAGAAGTTTATCAAAATTATAATGAGGAACCACCAGAACTTGAATCAGACTATCTAGGTACAAATTCTGGTTCTGTCATTTATCAGCCTTGGGCAAGTTGATTTATTTGCTATTTCTCACTTATAAAACAGGGGTAGCCGGGCTCGGTGGCTCAGCCTGTAATCCCAGCACTTTGGGAGGCCGAGGCAAGAGGATTGCCTGAGCCCGTGAGTTTGAGACCCACCTGGGCAACTTGGTGAGACCTCGTCCCTACAATAAATAAACAAAAAATTAGCTGGGCGTGGTAGTGCTCGCCTGTAGTTCCGACTACTTGGAAAGCTGAAGTGGAAGGATCGCAGGAGCCCAGCAGGTTGAGGTTGCAGTGACTAGGAGTGTGCCACTGCCCTCCAGCCTGGGTGACAGAGTGAGACTCCAACCCACAAGAAAAAAAAGGGTAACTTGTAGGACTGTTATCAGAATTATATTAACTAAGATGATATTAACTGTATTAAAGTGCTTTGAACAATGCTTGACTCTCAGTGAGCATGTGAATGGTGATGGTTAGGGACAGTATTGTTTTTAAATAATTGACAGGTATTCCAAGTTTTATTACTAGGAAAGATTAAGCATTATTATGTATATATTTTGATTAAATTTCTTGGTAAGTCTCAGATTTATATTTTTGTCTGGTTTCTTTTCATATATGATGTTGAAGTCCAAAAGTAAACTGACTTATCCAAGCTTGTAAAGAAAATGTATGGCAAAGCCAGGACTTTAAAAGTTTAATATTCTTCTTTCCATGATATTGATTTCATTCTGATTGGTGATATAAATAACAAATACTCATTTTAATGATCACATACAATAATCATTGACTTTGTATTCTGGAATGCTTAACCAAGAAAGTAATTCTAGTTTTTTAAAAATTATATCATTTCTCTATAGGAAATCAATTGTAGTACTATACTAAACTCATCAAAAAGGAAATAAACATTAAGAAATCTGTTGATGTGTCAAGCAGCAAGTTGAAAACAAAGCCAAGTGTAGAATTCAGGCTGCGTGGCTTCTAGCAAGTGACTCTACTCTCTGACTTAAGTCATGCAACTCTAGGATAGACCATCCCTTTCCCAATGTTCACACTGCCACTTGTCATCTTGTTTTCTTTTGCACAGGCCCACAGTACAGCCTCACATTCTTCTTCCAATTCTGAAGATACAGAGATGTGATGAAAACAAATAATGCCTCTGGCCGATTGCTGCTTCTGGGTATTTAATAGGAATCCTTTCTCAAGGAATGAGGTGCCACCTGTTTACTGTCTCTGTTAGAGAACAAACTCCTAGAAACCATTCATCATGTGTGATTGTCTTCTGTTGTCATGTATCTTAGGGGTGGCTATTGCAGATGGCTTATTTATGCTCAACTTAGGAAGAGCTAAAGTGGGAACCAGATTCTTTTCATGAGATATCTTCTAAGCTGCAACTTAACTACATTTCTTTGATGATGATGTCTTTTCTATAGGTTTCTTAAGCACCAAAGATGATTCATAAATCTGTATATGTGAGAGCTGCTAATTAAAGTAGCTGAGCAGATAAGCCTATTAAAATTATGAATTTGTAATTTTGTTGTGGTTGCTAGAATAAATATACCATGAAAAACGTCTTTTGAGTGTGCTTGAAACTTCCTGTTAGCTGGTATAACATTAATAGGGCTTTTTTTTGGATACACTTTTTATGCTTTAACCTTCATTTGCCTCTAGAAATCCAAGACACAATGAAGTACAGAATAAGACCTTAGTAATAAAAGGAGATGTCAAGGTATAAAATTCAGGACTTTCTTAACTTGCATTTCTGAGTATTCTAAATACTTCCAACATTTTTCTTTTTCACTGAAATTGAGCCCCAGAATAGGAAAAAGACTTATTCCAGTAAGAGTTATTCACCGTTTCATCCCACGGCATGAGGGACAGATAGAAAAAATAGTGACATCATTACTGAATTGAATGTCAGGTATTTACTCTTAAATCATAAATTAAAAGGAAATTAAGAAAAATGACAAACCTGAAATCTCTCTTTTGGTAGAATCTATTTCAGTTGCACACCATCCCTTTCTCAGAAAAGAATAAACTCTTGGTTATTTGAATGGGGCAGGGGTCAGGGGAGGGGGGGTGGGATGCTATCATGTAAGATCACACAAGCATGATACCAAGCTATGCTTGACAAATGAACCTAAGGCCAAGATGTTAAAATCTTTGATTTTAATGATGATCAATTTCAAGAGCAAGCCATAACCTTCTCCGTGTGAACCTTAAAACAGAAGTCCTATGTGTCTGGCCCAGCTTCCACAGACATCTCTTGTCCCAGAGTTCCAGTGTATTTTTTCCCTCTAATTTCTTGGCTGTTTCTCCACATTCTCCTCTACTCTTGCATTTGCACCACTCTGCTGAGAGCATCTGCCTTGAGATACTCCTCCTTCTTGTGTTCTAGCTGGTGTTACTCATGACCACAGAATCATTTGAGAAGGAAGGAGTGTGCTGGAGGTAAAAAATGCTACCACAGCATTTTGTTTAAAAAATGTTAGACCCTGGTCACTTTCATTTTTTTCCCTTTTACATTCAAATTCTGACACCACTGGCCTCAACAGTCTGCAACAGGCCTGAGTTCAAGGTGCCATATGCTTCTCTGGTGCCTGTTTGTGAGCCAAATAAAGGAATAGTATGCTGGAGAGTGCGCTGACCAGGAAGATCACATCAAACCAACGGTGATAGAAGTTGAACTGCAGTTCTCCAAGGACTTCAGTGATTATGGTGCGGTATTCTAGAGGCATACTCATTCGGATCAGAAGCACAGAGGAGACAAAGTACATGCCCTGTAAGTCAAACAAATTAATCCAGGAGTTATCCTGAATGTAGTGAGGGGCATGTCAAAGGAAATTGTTAACATATTTAAATGTATAAAACAAATTTCTGGTATTTTACAGCTGTGATCATAAAGCTGGTTCACCAAACTTACCATTATCTGTGCTAATAGCAGGACAATGACATTGGAGGACTTACTGCTGGAGATGGCATAAAAGAACTGTCAAGAAAGGGGGAGATGAATTTATGTAGTACCACTAGATTCCTGTTTCATGAACAATAAGAAACATGGTTAATATTGAATTAAGAGTGTCTTTTCCATGCCACAATTCTGTATAGAACAATTCATATGATTAAGACTATAGAGACTTAAAATAGACTACTAAAAAAGTTAAGTTTCCCCTTGGATATAGCTGGTATCACATTATAACATATGAAAAGATTCCTGTTGCTAGCAAACTTCAGAAGCTATGTGACACATATGATTTAACATCATTAGAAAATATTAAATCAGATTACTCCAGGCCACTCTAAGCATGTGTAATTGTCACATATGCTTTCTGAAATTGTGCTAGATACCTACAGATGCCTTCTTGTCCCAACTTTGCTTTCATTCGAACAGCTCCTGGACTTTGAAATCCCTTACTCTTCTATCAGAGAAGACACACTACCTCCATGAAGTCGTCTTATGTTGATCAGAAAACGGCTGAATACAGTTAAGTCAGTCCTCCCTAAGGTTGTTGACAGGTTCTTAGAAACTGAGACTTTAAGTGAACAAATTTCTTTCCCCTCGACAATGTTACAACAAAGTGATGTTGAATGAAATGACATTATTCAAAGACCTGCTGTATGTCATTTTGCTTAAAGTTGCTGTTTCTGAGAACCTACTAATGACATCGAGGACTACTATATTCTGCTCTCCTACTAATCCCCTCTACAAGTGACTCTCACAATTATTCTTCTAGCCTCAAATATCTGCTGAATAATTACCATGTGCCAGGCTCTGTTCTAGATGCTGGTGACATATCAGTGAACAAAACAGAGCCTTATCTCAGTCTATTATCTTTGATAAATATACTTATCTAGTAAAATTATCTCATAGAGTCACATGTAAGTAAACAAGTGATAAGTAGTACTTTTTAAAACACTGATAAAACATACCTTGGTAAGAGTGATCAGCAATCCTCTGATGGATGTGACGATGATTATTCCAACAAGAATGAAGGAAATGTGTTGGGACCAAAACTTCACCTACCACCATAATGGGAAGAAAATATCTGTTAAATCCATTCAGAGAGATGTGAAGGCTAAGATGTATTCTGATCACTTATGAGACTGTGAGAGGACCCTTACAAGGCCTTACTTGATTTTTTATTTTTAAGGGAGGAAGGAATGCAAGCAAGTGGCAAATAAAATACCTATAGAAAGATTGCAGTGGATTTCTTTTATTTTTATTTTAAAGATGTGGGACACAAGTCAGAATTAGGTACATAAGTGGTCTATGTACAGGTGAAGTTAGGGCCTCTGCAGTGGGTTTAATTAGTGGACAATTAAATCTTAAGAATAGATGAAAGCAAGTACAGTACAGAGAAGTGATAAAAATTGAAGGGCGCAGGGAACAGTCAGAAGGGCCCCCCCCCAAGATGGCGCCGAATACTACAGGGTCACATGGAAACAACAAAGGCCCTAAGTTCCAGCTTCCCCCATACGATTTCTCGCGTGTGCAAAGTTCAAACTTGCTAGCCAACAATCTCCTCCTATGACAAATCAGCCTTATAATACCCTCCAATAGTAATCTTGGCCCGCCCTATCTCCCCTCTGCTCTACCCAATAGGATGCTAGCACGACCTCTTCCTGCCCTCGCTAAACTAATAAATACAGCCCCTCCCTGCATAACTCTCTCTCTCTCTCTC
>CAUYQG010068386.1:0-33539 GCA_963574415.1 Tarsius wallacei
GAATGTGGCCTAGTCCAGAATACAGGCTGGGCTCCTCTTGGAACAACTGATTACAATCTCTTAACAAAATGGCTACTCTAAAACCCTATATCTATTTTAATTCCTATAAAGGTTTCTAATTCCTAATTCTCAATATATAAAGCTGATCATCGGCAATAAAGCTTCTGAAAACCCAAATAAAAACTGTAAATTGTATTAAGGCCAGAGTCACAATAGTAAAAAATGGAAACAATGAAATTTCTAAAGTTAGCTGTAAAAAACTCTATACTAACTCTAAGTCTAAATAATCATCTATACCATCTAAGGCTAAAAGCAGCTCTCCATGTGTATATACTAATTCTACAGGTATACTTTTAAATCTTATAAAGAAACTTGTACTGTATTAAAGGCTCCCAAATGCGATCTGGGTTTGAACTGTGTTGAGTTAAAGCCGAAACCTCAGTCTGTGAGAAACGGGAACAATGGACTTCTAAAGTAAGCCATGCCTGTCGTACTCTCAGAGCTTTAAGCTTTATCAAAGTTCCTGTTAGTGGAACGTGCCAAACAGTAAAGGAAGGAAATGGGCCATCAGCTCCTGAACTCATCCTAGTGGTCTCAGGGTCCGCAGCCCACCTGGATCCCTAAAGCTCCCTCAACGCTGGCTCCCAACACATATTTATATCTTTTAAGTTCTTTCTGCTGAGCCCATACAGTTAGCTCTGTTGACTGTTTTTTCCTCAACTGTGCATTTGCATGGCTTGTAATGTTTTATTGGAAATTGGACATTTTAGCTATATTGCAGTTAATCTGTGATATTTTTCCCCTTGAGAATTGTTGTTTTGCTTTTTAATTTTTTAGTACATTTTTGGACTTAATCATTTTCTCCTGTGCTACAACTGATTTTTCCTTATAGTTTTTAAAATTCTTAAAACAATTTTTTTAGCATGTCTTTCTGCAATTTACCTCTCAGTCTGCACAGCTTTGTGATCAGCCAGTGATTGTTCAGAAATTGTGTTTCAAGCAATTTGAACTCCTCAGATTTCTACTTTCTACCGATGGATTTCTGTGTGAATTGATAAATATATTCAGTTAGTGGTAAATTTCAAGTCTTTCTTATCTTTTTATTTCCTCCTGGCATCTTGGGTCTCCCTTGCATGCATACATAGCCTGCTAGTCAGCCAAGGTTGTGTAGAAAGCTTATATAGCTCATTTTATGTCCCCCTGAGTACCAGGATCTTCCTGTTGAAATGTTTGGCTGGTCTGCCAGTGTCTCACTTGTTTCAATCAGAGTTGTACACTTAGGCTACCACAACTATGGTTTACTATTTGGTAAACTCATGGAAAATATGTGGAAGAAAGAAGAAAGATAAAAAATAAAAACGCTTCCATGATTCCATGTCCAGAAGTAATTATAAACGATAACTTGATTCTAGGACATCAACCTTGGTGCAAGATGCTCGGTTCTTCTTCTTGTCTCCCTCAAGTTATATGTTGGGTCTTTGGCATCCTTGAACTATATTACTAGGGTAAGAATCACAGGGGGAGATGGGAGAGAGAGAACTATGGATAGCTTCATATTTGAACCCAAATTTGGAATTACTTTGATTACATAACAACAAAATATCAGCAAGAGGGGAACAGTATCAGTGGGGAGAAGAGGTTTAGAGACCATCCAGGCCATCAATTTTCCAGTTGGTAGACCAGGAGAAAAACCAAGGCACAGAATTTAAAAATTTTAGTCTACAATTACATGATTAGGTATAAATTAGCTAAATTCATACCTAAGTCTTCTGACCTTGAGTCTTCATTTTTTCTGTTATGTTTGTTAAAGACCAAGAAAAGCACATGTTTTCGTGGAGCCATAAATTGTTAAAATGACCTAAAAGAATATTAGTATCCTCTAATATAACTTTCTGGTATTGTTTTAATTATAATCTGATGTTATTAGCAACGACTAAAATAGACCACACTTACTGAATGCCTAATATGTCTCTATCACTGTGATAAGTTCATTACAAATAAGCTGTTATTTTTTTATTTTTTGAGTTGGAGTCTCACTCTGTCACCAAGGCTTGAGTGTAGTGGCACACTCTTAGCCACCCCAGCATCGACCTGCTGGGTACTGGCGATCCTTCTGCGTCAGCCTTTCAAGTAGCCGGAACTACGGGTGTGCGCTACGACTCCTGGCTAATTTTTTTTTTAATTGTAGAGACGAGGTCTCACCCAGTTGCCCAGTCTAATCTTGAACCTGCAGGCTCGGGCAGTCCCTTTGGCTCAGGCTCCCAAAGTGCTGGGATAACAGGCTGAGCCACAGATCCCGGCCTATATACACATTTTTTTTTTTTTAAAAGAAATTCCCTTCTTTATTAGGAAAGGAATTGAGAGATTTAGTAGTTTGTCCAAGAGCTCTCTGATAGTAAGTAGTAGAGCTGGGATGTAAACTTGTATCTGTTCTATTTCAAAACCTGTGCCGTTAACCTGTTATATTGCCCATGTAATATGGGTGAAAATACCTCATCTTGTGCATAGGTTTTAACACCTATAGTGAAATCATTTTATTGTGCCTGTGTTACTCATTCTCTGCTTGAATGTTTCCAGGAATGGGAAACTCACTCCTTCATCAAGTAGCCCTTTTCTTTCTGTGACATCTTCTGTTATCAGTGTTTTCATGTGAAACAGCACAGTGTTTGTCTTTTGCCGATAATGTTTGACTTTGTGGTTTGACACAGAATAAGTCACCTACCTCTTCTGTATAAAATCAAGTCATCTTTGATTTTTCTTTGCCAGGCTAAATGCTTAGTTTTTTCCCCCAGCTGTTTTAAAGGCTCAAAATTGTCTTCCATCTTTGTACCTTTATTTGGGTGCACACTAGATTATCAGCATCCTTCTGAGACCATTCCATCTGGAAATAAACACAATACCACAAGCAGGATACTATTTACAAAAACAATTACAGATACGCTTCATTGAACTTACACTGCATGTATAGTACAGACTCCTTTATGCATATTTACAAGAACAGGAGATGAAGAGACTGAGACTTAGGCATTTTGTCTGCTACTTCTACAACTAATAAGTGACCACAAAGCCAGAATTTGGTTTTTTTAAACATTAAAAAAATTTCAATAGCTGTAGGGGTACAAATAGTTTGGGTTACACGACTGCATTGTATAGTGGCAAAGAAGTCTGGGTTTTGGGTATACCCACCACTCCCACTTGTGTACACTGTACCCAATAAGTGATTTTTTCGTAACTTCACCCTTTTCCATACCCCTTCAGAGTCTTCAGTGTTCATTATAACATTCTCTATGCCTTTGAAGATCCTTCGATTAGCTCCCACTTATAAGTGAGAACACTCAGTGTTTGGTTTTCTGTGCCTGTGTTAGTTCATTTAGACCGATATTCTCCAGTTCCATCCAAGTTGCTGCAAAATACATTATGTCATTCGTATTGATGGCTGGATAGTATTCCATAGTGTATACACACCAATTTTCATTGTCCACTGATCAGTTGATGGGCATTTAGGTTGATTCCACGTCTTTGCAATTGTGAAATGTGCTGTAATAAACATGTGAATGCAGGTGTCTTTTTAATAAAATGACCTCTGTTCCTTTGGATAGAAACCTAGTACTGGGAATGTTGGATCGAATGGTAGATCTTCTTTTTGTTCTTTGAGAAATAGCCATACCAATTTCCATAGAGATTGTACTAATTTACACTACCACAAACAGTGTATAAGCATTCCCTTTTCATTGCATCTGTATTAGCATCTACTGTTGTTTTTTAAATAATGACCATTCTGACTAGTGTAAGGTAGTATCTCATTGTGGTTTTAATTTGCATTTCCCTGATGATGAGTTATGTTGAACATTTTTTCAAATGTTTGCTGGCTATTTGCAAATCTTCTTTTGAGAGCTGTCTCTTCATGTCATTTGCCCGCTTTTTAATGGGGTCATTTGCTTTTTCCTTGCTTTAGTTTTAGTTATTTTCAGATTCTGCACTTTAGTACTTTGTCAGATGTATAGTTTGTAACTATCTTCTCCCATTCTGTAGGTTGTGTATTTGCTCTGTTGACTACCTCTCTTGCTGTGCAGAAACTTTTTAGTTTAATTAAATCCCACTTATTTATTTTTGTCTTTGTTGCATTTGCTTTTGGGGTTTTAACCATAAGTTCTTTGCCTAGACCAATGTACAGGAGAATTATTCCTAGGTTTTCATCTAGGATTTTTATGGTTTCAGGTCAGACATTTAAGTCTTTAATTCATCTTGAGTTAATTTTTGTATATGGTGAGAGATAGAGATCAAGTTTTATTTTTCTGCATGTAGCTGTCCAATTTTCCCAGCACTATTTGTTGAACAGGGTGTCCTTTTTCCAGTGTATATTTTTGTCTGCTTTGCAAAGATCAGTTGGTTTTAGGTATTTAGGCTTATTTCTGGATTCTCTATTTGGTTTTGGTCTATGTGTTTGCCCTTGTACCAGTACCATGCTGTTTTGGTTACTACAGACTTGTAGTATAGTTTGAAGTCAGGTAATGTGATGCCTCCAGCTTTGTTCTTTTTGCCTGGGATTGCTTTGGCTGTTCTGGCTCTTCTTTAGTTTCGTATGAATTTCAGGATTGTTTTTTCTAATTCTGTGAGAAATGATGTTGGTAGTTTGATAGGGATTGCATTTAATCTGTAGATTACTTTGGGTAGTATGGTCATTTTTAACAATGTTGATTCTTTCAATCCATGGGCATGGGATGTATCTCCATTTGTTTGTGTTCTCTATAATTTCTTTCATCAGTGTTTTGTAGTTCTCCTTGTAGAGATCTTTCACCTCCTTGGTTAAATATATTCCTAGGTATTTTAGCTTTATGGCTGCTATTGTAAATGGAATTGAGTTCTTGATTTGATTCTCAGCTTGGTTGCTATTGGTGTATATTACTGTTTCAATCTTGCTACTCATTATTGGTCTATTCAGGGTTTATATTTCTTTCTGATTCAAGGTTGGGGGGGTTGTGTGTTTCCAAGAATGTAAACATTTCCTCTAGATTGTCTAGATTGTTTGCACAGAAGTGTTCATAATAATCTCAGATGATCTTTTGTATTTCCATGATATCAGTTTTAATGTCTCTGTTTTTTTATTTCTGATTGAGCTGATTTGAATCTTCTCTCTTTGTTTCTTAATTAATTTAGCTAGTGGTCTATCAACTTTGTTCATTTTTTTTGAAGAACCATCTTTGTTTCACTGATCCTTGTATTGTTTTTTTAAAATTTTAATAGTTATGCTCTAATCTTTTTTTTTTTTCTTTGCTAACTTTGGGTTTGGTTTGTTCACATTCTTCTAGTTCCTTAAAGTGTGACATTAAGTTGTTGATGTGCAATTGTTCAGTCTTAGTAATGTAGACCTTAAATGCTACAAATTTTTCTCTGAGCACAACTTTGACTGTGTCTCAGAGGTTTTGATAACTGTTTCATTGTTGTCATTTGTTTTGAGGAATTTTTAAATTTTTAACTTGATTTCATTGTTGACCCAACAATCATTTAGGAACAGATTATTTAACTTTCATGTTTTTGTTTGGTTTCATGAGTTCTTCCTTGAGTTAATTTCTAGTTTTATTCCATTGTGTTCTGAGAAGGTGCTGTATATGATTCCAATTTTTAAAATTTATTGAGACTTGATTTGCAGCTTATCATGTGGTCTATCTTAGATAATGTTCCATGTGCTGATGAGGAAAATGTATATTCTTTAGTTTTGGGGTGGGCTATTCTGTATATGTCTTTTAGTTCTACTTGCTTTAGGGTCCTGTTTAATTCCGATGTTTCTTTGTTGACTTTCTGTCTTGATGATCTGTCTATTGCTGTTATTGTATTACTGTCTGTCTCTTTTTTTAGTTCTTGTATAATTTGTTTTATAAACTTAGGCATCCATAAAGTGAGGCATTGTATAAAGTTAGGTGCATATATATTATAAATTGTTATGTTTTCTTGAATTGATCCCTTTGTCATTATTTAATAATCATCTTTGACTTTTTTACTGTTGATAACTTAAAGTCTATTTTATCTGACATGAGGATGGCTACTTCTGCTTGTTTTTTGTTTCCATTTGCATGGAATATTTTTTCCTACTCCTTTACCTTTAGTCTGTAGGAGCTTTGTGTGCTAAGTGGGTATTTTTAAGGAGCAGATATTTGAGTTGTGTTTCTTTTATCCGTTCTGTCAGTCTGTATCTTTTTGGTGGGGCATTGAGACAATTTATGCTCATGGTTAATAATGATAATGTAAAGTACTATTCTATTCATCATGCTGTTTATTATCTGGTTACTTTTTAATTTATTTTTTTCTCTATTGTGTTGGTGTTCTATAAGCCTTGTGAGTCTTATGATTTCCAGTGTTTTTCTTCTGGTATATTTTGATATTTTGTTCCAGTATTTAGAACTCCTTTGAGTAATTCTTGTAGAGCCAGTGTAGTGGTAACAAATTTCCTCAGTGTTTTCTTGTCTGAGAAAGCCTTCATTTCTCCTTCATTTATGAAACTTAGTACAAGATCCTTGGCTGTCTGTTCTTCTGTTTGAGGATATTGAATATGGGGTCCCAATTCCTTCTGTTTTGTAGGGTTTCTTCTGAGAAGTCTGCTGTTAGTCTGATGGCTTTACCTTTGTAAGTTATTTAATGCTTTTGTCTCACTGCTCTTAAAATTCTTTTCCTCACATTAACTTTGCATAACTTGATAGTTATATGCCTTAAGAATGACTTTTTTGCAATGAATCTTCTGGGGGTTCTTTGGGCTTCTTGTATCTGATTGTTTAAATCTCTGGTAAGGCCAGGGAAGTTTTCCTCTATTTTCTCCTCAAATAGGTTTTCTTAGCCTGTTGTTTTCTTTTTTTCTTCAGGAGCATTTATGATTCTTAGGTTTAGACATTTTATATAATCTCACATTTCTTGGAGACTTTGTTCTGTTTCCTTGATTCTTTTTTTCTTATTTCTGTTTGGGTTAATTCAGAAGCCTTGACTTCAAGTTCTGAGATCCTTTCTTCTACTTGTTCTAGTCTACTGTTAAAGTTTTCTGCTGCATTTTGTATTTCCCTGAATTAGTCTTTCATTTCAAAAATTTCAGCTTTTTTTTTTTTTAAGGGGTCTTTCTCTTTGGAGAATTTTTCATTCATGTCCTGATGTTGGTTTTCAACTTTCTCCTGAATCTCATTGAGTGGTTTTTATGATCAACCTTTTGAATTCTGTCTCTGGAATTTCAATGATTTCATTTTGGTTAGTCCACTGAAGAGTTAGTGTGCTCTTTTGGGGATATTGAAGAACTCTGTTTTTTTTTGTATTGCCAGAATTATTTCTGTTTTTTTTCTCATTTGGATAGGTTGTTTCTTCTTATTTAAGATTGGTAGGGGCTGGCATAGGCACTGTAGGGTTCCCTTGGTTATATATAACTTTGGTGTGGTGAGCTTTTCAGTTGCCAGCTGTGGCGGTCCTGTGCTGGGTAATTCCACAGGTTCAAGGCATCCTGCATGGCCAGAGTCACTTGGATAGTGGTGTTAGCTGGGGTCTTGGATCAGACCTTTCTCAGATCTGAAGTATTATATCAGATGTAATGGGCTTTGCTGCTGAGAGAGAGAGAAAGAGAGAGAGAGGCAGCTGTGATGGTGGCTGTGGGTTTTCTGCCTGGCCTGTGTTGCTCCAAGGAAGTGCCCAGCCAACCTAGATGGTAGGCAGGACTGTGGGGATTACCCAAATTGTCTGTTTTGAGCCCTTTGGGGTGGCAATATGGGGAGCAGGGAAGAGCTCAAGCTCCCTACTTGTGTGTACCCTTGACTACTCCAGTAGGGATTTGCCAGCCACTGGGGTAGTTTTATTGTGCCAAGGCTGCACAGAATATTTTACCTTGGGAATGAGAAGTTGCTATGGCAACAAATCCCACTGCTCCCCAGTCTTAGCCTCAGCCAGGTCTGCATTCTGAATATCAAAGTGCAACTGACCTCAGGACCTCAGGTATTCTCATGGCAGTCTTCTCCAGACAGGAACTGTCTGTCACAGTGGAGTTTGCCCTTGGGACCCACACCCTTCCAGGCCATCTAGAGAGCAGCCATCAACAAGCATTGAGTTTCTGGGATATGGTGGCTGGCGCTGTTCAGGGACAAGCCAGAATCTGAACTGAGATCTACTTGACTCCAAATTCTTCACCATGCTGCACTTGGCTGGCATGGAGTGCAGTATAACTGTGTTGTCTCCTATATTCTGGATGTTCTGGTTCTATTAGTTGAGACTAAGATTTCATTAATCTTTTTGGCAGCAATATTGTAACACTGACTTACATTAAGTTTGTATTCAACTAAAACCTACCAGATATCTTAAACATATGAGCTTCTGTCTGGTCTGGCATTCTCATTCTCATCTTATCTCAGTAATTAATTTTCAGTATAAATGCAGGATGTGGGGTGCTTTCAGCCCAAATTTCTAGATTGCCAGGATAATTTTGAATATTGAGTCTATCATCTATGATGTTAACTCCTCTTCTAGATATATAACCATGTATATCTTTGATAAGTATCTTTGCTTTTTGTTTATCTGGTCACTCATACAATTTTGAACAGACTGGAATTAAATAAATAATCTATACAGCATATCTATTCCTCTCCTAATGTCTTTGAAATGTACTTTTCTAAGGTTTTAGACAAATGTTTGGCCATGTTTGTAGTCTTCTTTTATTACTGTTATTAGTATAAAGATAATATGGCCACTTTATTTTAAGATTCTGGTTGGAATAATGTTTAGAATATCAGCTATATTTATTGCTTTGGTTGAATTCTGAACAATACATTTATTTGATAGGAAATAGAGTTTTGTACTTGTTCTACTCTTCAAATTAGGCAACTGCCAGAAGATATCAGAATAATTAAAACTCTTTTTTAATAATATGTTTTGGCACAAAATTTTATAATCTTTACTGAGAATCATCCATATTTCTTTTTTGCATGGACAGTCTATGATATACCACTGTAATGGCATCATTGTTTTTCTTTTTAGTTCCTACTTTTATTGTGTGATATAATTCTACTATTAAGCTCATGAGTTTCCATAGAGGATTAACTTTGGGAAAGGGTATTGGACTCGGCTTTGAAAATCCCTGCGTCGGGAACTGACCAGGCTGTGTGAATTTGTACCACTTAAGCTTTGTGGACCTCGTTTCCTCATATATAAGATAGAGATAATAATATTGTTGTTTGTTATTTAAGATATAAAAGCAGGTTAGGTGTAAAAAAATAGGTGACCAACTATAGGTGGCTTATATAAATAGTGGATTTGTTTCACATAATAAGACATTAAGAGATATGCAGTGTAGCACAGGGATGATAGCCAATACAGACATTAGGGGCTTAAGCTCTTTTCAGTTTTCTGTTCAACATTCTTAGTGTGTAAACCTTTGCCCTCTTGCTTCTTGACTCATGGCCACATAATGGCTACTCTACTCTGGGCCTCATGTCTATGCTTGAGACACATAGAACAGGAAGTACTAAAAGACTGAAGGGATAAACTTATTTTCTCTTAGTGGTGCTCTGACTTTCAAGTTGGCAAGGGAAGTCTCCCTTTGGAATCTGTCTGTAGCTCATCAACCAGAACCTTTGCTGTAAGGAAAGTTGTATAGTGTAACTTTTCAGTCTCCATAATAGATAAAGACAAGGAAGAAGGGAGAAGGGATTGAGTTTAGGGCTTGGGTCAGCTAGTCTACAGAGTCTACCACATACGTTGATAAGATTGTTGGAAGAATTTACAGAGACAATGTAACTTAAATGTTTTATAGAATGTAATTCAAATAATTGCAAGCTGTATTTATTATTCCTCTTGCCTTCTGTTGGATAGTCTTAAAAACTAGAATATATGCTTGAACTAATTTATTCTGATTTGGCATTTAAGTCTCAGAAAATCTATGAGATTAATTGTTTATGTTAAACGAGTTGCCCATATTATAGAAATCTGTGTAAATAGGCGTAAATACTATATTTTATCTAGTCAGCATTCCTGTTTTCATTTAAGAATTAGTGAGGATCATTTTCACATCTGGCCTGTCTTTTTAGGCTAACTTTTTGTATCCCAACCATCATAACCGTGGGTTTTCATTTATGTCTTTTCTTGTAGGTATCTAAAGGAAAAGAGTACTTGTCCAGAACAGTGCTCCACTCTCCATGCTACATGCCCCATTTTCTCTTAGGTGTCATTGAGCATTGCTTAAAGAGCCAACTCTTTCCTGTTGGGACCATTAACATGGCCATTATTTTTTCCCTTCCAAAGCCATTGGTGTAAAAAGCGGTAGAGCAGTTTATTTTTAGCTCCTTCTCCTAAAGCTCTTCTGTTTGCAATACTTGAATGTTTCTAGAGTTGCTGTCCAGACTTCTGCTGATGGTATCATTTCATTTGTTTCTATGATAATCAGCTGGAATATGTTTTAATTTGTAAAAAATTAATGAATAACTTTAGGGCATGAGAGCTTCCTGCTAGTTACAAATCATACTGTATGAATGTTTCTTTGGAAGCTATTTTTCAGAGAATACTTCTGCTTTGAGTGAAAGTCATACTGAAGTCTAAACACTCACCTGCCACAAATGGGTAAATAATTGGGTAAGAGGCAGATCTGCAAAGTGACTTTAGATCTCCTCTGGTCTCTTCAGTGACTCACAAAGTATTTCCAGATTGAAAGAGTGATTGCTGAGTCAGAACGAAGCTATTTTCCTTTCGGTACATGTGAAATAGCAGGAGAAACCTTGAGCAGGTAACCCATACAGTGGCAGCCCTAACTTGAGTTGAGTGGGCTGGCTGGGAGGTAAATTTAAAAATAGGTAAAGTATCCCGAATACACACATTGGATCCATCATCTGTTCTTGTGGCATGAGGCAGAGGAAATGAACTTTATAGCCTCTAGTATTCAATTACATTATTTTTCCCCAAGGAAAATGGTAATAGAAGTTTGAAAAAGTCCCCAGGAGGTAAATGAGTCCTGGAGATGAGCTTGGGTAGAGAATGGAGGAGTGAGAATCTCAAATGAGATCATAGTGACCTAAGAAACAGAGATCTCCAAGGAATTTGGAAATTATCAGAGAAACTTATAAGATGTCTCATGGAGCTGGGGAGATCCTTCTGGTTTGTTACTTCTGCGTCTCTGCAGTCTGATGAAAATGCTGGTAGTTTATAAATTCTGTCATTGTGGGTGAAACAAGACTTTGATGTGTGTATTGTTTTTGGTTTTGTTTTTGCTGCCTGCCTTCTTTCTTTCTTTTTGTAGACATTGTTCGAAGTGATGTTGCCTTAGATAAACAGAAAGGCTGCAAGATCGCCCAGCACCCTGATGTTATGCTGGAGCTCCAAAGAGAGAAGGCAGCTCAGATGCATCTGGTTCTTCTAAAGGAGCAATTCTCCAACACTTACAGTAATCTCGTATTAACAGGTAAGGCTGTGGGAGTTGGCGGAAACCTTTCAGTGTTCAGTTGGCACCTTGATGCTTGGGGGACAGTCGAGTGGCATCCAGATGAGCCCACGTCTGTCTCTCCCCACCCACTTCTCTTGCTTTTTAATTGTGACGACTTGTCTTTCTATAACAAATATTTCTCATAGTTTACAGATGTGTTTTGGCTTGAAGTTATGGGCGATTCATGTGTTTTCTTCTCAAAAGACAGAACCAATGAAAACCTAATGCAGTGTTGTAAAAATATGACTTTCTAGATGTGTGCCAGTAGATTTGAGAGAATTACTAAATTTGGTGTCTTTTAAGAAGCATCTATTTTCCTCTTTCTGTGTATGTCCTTTCTATGAACTCAGCAAATAAAAAGATGAAATGTAAAAGAGATAATGATCCTCAGGCAGAACTGAGAATGTTCTTCTCTTGGTGGAGTTGGAAAATATCTGGGAAATTTGATTTTCTTTTTAAGAGCAAAGAGTCTATGAGGACTCTGTGAGCCATACTCTCTCACATCCTTGATTCTAGGAGGAGAGTGAATATATGTCAGAGCTGTGAGGAGAAACGTTTTGCAGGGTTGCCTGCAAACTTTGCTGGTAAAGAGCATATGAGTGGCGTGCCTTTCTCAGGCTTTGATAAAGATTATGATTGCAGACTCTTGTGTGACAATCATTAAGGAGTTGAGATGAACTGAGGATAGTATTCCAAGTTACCTCTGCTTTCTTAAGGTCATGCAAGGCAGACCTGCATTATATTGATCCAAATATACTTTAAAAAATCAAAAGTATTTGTTTCCCCTTATTTACAAATATTTTAAAAATGAAAAAAAGATGGATTATCTGACAGGCTATGAACATGTCACACTTATTTTTGTAAACTCCAAGTTAGGAAAAAAAATTTTAGCTTTCTTAACAGGCTTCCTGGCATGTCACCAGGAATTGCTGAGTGGCAACCAAATTGTTTTGCTTTTAAAAAAGCACAAGACTCTTCCAACTTTTCATCTTGTACCTGGTGGAAAACCCAACAGCATGAGATGAAAGCCAGACTTAAATGTGGCTTTGGTGAGCAGAAAAGAGGATTATGAATTTCATAAGATTAGGCCCTGTTTTTGCTCTTTGATAGGTCATAAGAAGGGAAAACTTATTTATGGGCAATGCATTTATTTCCCTAAATTGGTTACTGAAACTGGGTTTAAGTTTAGATGTTTGGGAAGAACATAGATTTTTCTTCAATTTTCTTGTCTCCCTCATATATACGTGTGTGTGTCTGTGTCTGTGTGTGTGTGTGTAGTACTTCCAACTCAAAAATTGGAAAGGAAATATATTTTTATTCCATCTTTATTCTAATATTTTTAGGCACATATTAGAGGGTCAAGCCCTCTAATGTTCTTTAATGTGGCATGGAAAGGGCTTAGGGTAATTCTAACTTTAAACTTCAGACCCAGAGTGTGGCTTGAAAGGCATATTATCCTTGAAAACACAAGTGTTCTATTGAGTTCAATGGAATCTTTTCTAATTCTCAGTAACATAATCCCTTTGGATGTTTATTCGCAGTTCAAACTGTTGGAATCAACATTGTCAACTTTTACCCTGACAACTTGCTTACTTTCTACTAAACAAACTTACCCCAGAGAAGAGCCTCTTTCCTGCTCTCACTTCTCCCAAGCTGCTTCAAAGAGTCCTCAGGCATTTTCCACATTTTTCACCCAAATGCCTGAGCAGAGGTGGTACCTTGCTGCAGACAGAGCATTTTGTGTGCCCGGGTTTGTTTACACGAAAGTTCAAAAGTTTTTGGTTCCAGGTGTTGGGAAGAGATGGAGTCATTTCAGTTTAGCACCAATGGTAAAACTATTTTAATTTCTTTTAACTAAGTCTTTGATTTTACACAGAGTGGTTTTCTAATTGTTATGAAGTTCAATCCTTGATTTCTTATATAAATCTCGAGGACATGGTCTCCAGACAGCTAAACATAATATTTAAACATAACTAAACTAACTTCTGTAAATATTTCCCTTTTCGGTGATGAATGTATATTGGTAAGGAGGGTGAGGTTGAAGGGGCAGAGACCTCTCAAATGAAGTGACTTTCTTTACCAAGACATTCAGAATACCTACTCTAGGATTTCTTCTTGGTGATATTCCATTATTTTGTACAATTATGGCATAATATTTGAAATATCTGCAATGAAAGTATTTACATGGGAATGCAATGAGGAAACTGGGCTGCTAAAATCTCAGAAAGAGATAACTTTTATACACCACCCCTTCCCCCAGTTATTTACAGAATTTCATGTCTGCGGGTAGCAGTGTATAATAATTATTTTCTGGTCAGTTAGTGGTATATTCTTTGTTTTTAAAATGGGACCAAAAAATCCCAGTATAGGAAAAAAATTAAGTGATTGGGATATCGGATAGTTAAGCATGTTAAAAATGGTAGCTGTTGAGCTCCACGTCAGAAAGCAAAGCCTCATTCTCAGATGTCTCACCTTTATCTGATGTGACTGTCGGCTGTTGAGGTGAGAGGTAAACCTTCATGTTTTACATTGCAGCTTATGGTCCCCCTTAAACAGCCACTGCTCAGACAAGGGCAAATGATAGTCTAGCTTGGAACATCTGTTCACCATTTAATAATAGAAGAAACATCTCTACTATTTTTAGTTATAGCCCAGTTAATGGAAACTAATATAAACGAATAAGCTTTAATGCATATATCTTGTTGAAGTATTCCTCATTACATCATATTTTTAGAAAAGTGGATTGTTTTCATGTATTTTTGCACAGTTGTAAACTTGTCTTAATGTTTTCATGTGAACAATACACATGATATTGGAAGTAATGTTAGCTTCACCTAGCCTATGGAGTTTTTAAAGTAAACTCTAATGTTATGGGAAAGTGATGGAGTAATTCCAGTAGAGCATCAGTGATGGAAATATTTTAAATAGTGATGAGTCGTGTGCTGCACTTTTTTCACTGACTTGCTGACGCAGACATGTATGTTTGTCCTGCAGTTTCTTGAGCCTGAGTGTATTCTCACTGCATTTCACTCAGAGTGACAAGTGAGAGGGAGAATTTGGTAGGGGCCTTTATGAAAGAACCGGGATCAGATGTCTTTTGCTTCTTTGTGCTGTCATGATTCTTAATAAAAGAATGCTGCAAATATTTGTTGGAAATGTTCTACTGTATACATAAAGAATGAATTCACTTGAAGGCTACTTTTTAGGAATAAATTGACTTGTATTAAGTAACTTTTACAGATCCAGATTCAGTTATTTGTCTTCCTTTACCTCATCTCCTCCTTGACTTTAAGGTGTAAATGGAGCTTTTGTGCAGTGGATTTCTGTATTATAACCAAATGAAAAATGTGAAAGTTGATTTGGCCTTGTAGGGAAATACATTTTCCAGGATTTTATTTAGAACACAAACTGGAGGGCACGGAATATCATATTTGTGCAGCATTCTGGATTATATGTAGAGCATAGTGAATGAGCCTAAAATGAAGTCAAATTTCCAAAAACTTATTTGTGTTGTGAAAGTCATCTAGTCAACCCTCTGAATCCAGGCAGCTTGAACTGTAGCCATTATAAGTGGATGGCACTACTTAAGACATTTGCCGGTGTTCCTTTATGAGGAGGACTCTTGTCATGTGATTAGCTGCCACTTTTGGTTTTGTGCCTCTTTCTTCAGTCATTAGACTCCAAACTGGACTAGGGTTCCTATAGTTGACTTTACTGTGTTGCTGTGGCAAATAAATCGAGCACTTCCTTGTTGTGGCCCATTTTGCTAACTTCAATTGAGCAAAAGTGCTCAAGTCAGTGAAACAAGAATCGTTCTCGCAGTTAGTACCATGTATAATGCTCAGGGGACTATTTTTAGGTAAGCATAAAGTGACAATAGCCAACAAGCACAAAAGATTATTGTGGATTCAAATTCTTCTCTTGATTACTGTGACTTAACAATTGTGTCATGATTTGGCATTTTCGTGGAAATTTAAAATAATTTCTGCCAACACTTGATTTTAATTATACTTCAAAATTAATTTTATTAGTGGGTTGAATAAATTACTTCCATTCTCAAAGTGGCTCCTATAGCTTCTCAGTACAGTGAGTCCACTTAATGTTGTCTTTGAGGTTTTGGGAAATCCACCTGCCTTCCTATGTTATTCATTCCCTTTTACTGATTTCCTATACTTAAGTGAATGTGCTATAAACCTATCTTCATCTTCACAAATTGTACCATTAAATACACTGTAATTTCTTGCACTCTACCGCAGATGCTTGTATCAGCCTCATTCCTCTCATTTGCCAGATTATCTTAGTTCATTCAACATCATTTGGAAAGCCCTTTCATACAGTAGCACCACATTTGACATTAGTGTCAGGGGACAAAGAAACATCTGCTTCATTGGCTTTCTGCTTTGTAGGGGGAGAAAAGGACATGTGTCTGTCAATGTGAACCTAGGTGGGTGTGGCTGGACAGCCAGCACAGCCAAAACTCCCGCCCAGCAGATGATTTAATATCAGGTTACCCTCCATCCTGGCATTTGCAATGTTTAAAACTGACCTTGAAAAGTGATTAGTGTGCAGCATTGTATGCTATTTCTTTGTATGTTTATTAACATACTGTAGAGCGATGTGGACTACATCATCGTAGAAGACTCTCTTAGAGGGCTAAAGATTGGGTTACATGCATGTATATGTATATCAAACTGTGATTCTAAACTTTGTGGGGAAAATTTTCAAGTTTTATACACTAGCCCCCTCAATGGTGAAAGATGTATTTGAGAAGTTAGCTGATAAGTGAAATCTCTGTACTAACTCATTTTTTTATAAGTACTCAAAATAGTAGGTGTCACAACTATTCAGGCACACTTGATGGGATTTTGAGTGTGCTTTTAAAGTAATGTGTATATAAGCAGCCTCTCTTAAATGATGATTGTGGTTCTGGAGCTCAGAATTTCCGAATCAAAATTAAGGAGTTCATTTCAAAGTCTTGTTTAATACAAGTTGAGTTTTCAAGGTCTTTATCCAGAGCAGTGATTCTTAGGGTTGGGAGGGTAAAGCTTTCTTTATTAGGGATCAGGAGAAGAAGCCTATTTGTGTAATGAAGAGATTTTATAGCTGCCCATTTTCTTCCTGGTTGGGGGGAATGAATACGCAAAATACCTTGATTCAATTTTCAACAGCATTTCCTGGGTGTTTATTGTATACCACTATTTTATGTTGCCACTCACATTACTGTACTAGGTCATCTTTTGGGGTACCAGACTTCCCTAATGCTCTTTCCAGACCAGTTGTTCCCTGCCACCAGGCAGGCCCCAGAGGGTCTGCACAGTTTGACTGTCCTGTCTCATTTACTGTGGACCAATCAGCCATGGTCTGAATACCATTGGCCCTAGTATCCTGGTTTCTTCTTTATCTTAATCTTTTACTTCATCACCTTTTCTCGTAACTAGGAGCTTTAAGAGAAAGGAAACCTGGAGGAAGTTTTATTGCCCAAACTCTGCTAAATATTTAATTGTGTGCATATGACTGATTTCACAAGGCAGATGATCTTCCTTCTCCTCTTCTCTTTGTTATAGGAAAAAATTCGCCCAAGTACAGATGTCACTGACTTTATCTGAGGAAGTACCTACCTCTTAGAAGTTAACTTTTATTTCCAGTTGTAAAAGCAGTGAATGTTCATTGAAAAAATGGAAATTCTCTTAACCTAGAGATAACATATATATGTATTTTTATATATTTAAAACATAATTGAAATATTATGTTAAATATACAGTTCTAGATCTACCTTTCCAATCAAAATTCAATACTGAATACTCCTCACCTTGTTAAAATTCTTTGAAAATGCTTCTGAAGGAGCTAGAAATATGTGGAATAATATCTTCAATGTCCTGATTCTGTTGCAATGCAGCCTCAGCCTGACAGCAACTGGAGATTGAATTGAGACTCTTTTGTCAAGAAAAATGCCATTTTCCTATCTCAACATGGCTTACAATCATGTGATAGTGTGGGAGTAGACAGGGAGGATCTAGGAGAAAACTGATGGGATAATCCATCCCCATGTTATTGCAGGATTTATGCATAGAGAAGAGAGCAGACTTGGTAGAGGCTGCATACATTCCCTTTTTAAATTTAAGTTTTATTTTATTATAGAGATGTGGTGTACAAATCAGGGTTAACTACACAAGTAGACTACATGCAGGTGAAATTTGGGCCTCCAGCTGGTCCTCTCTTCCCCTAGTTTGGGACCAGGTACGCTTTGTATTGTTATGTGCCCTCCCCTCCCACCCCCAGCAGTGCCCAGCAACTGCTGATCCCTCTCTTGTGCTAACGTGATTAATGTTCAGGTCCCACTTAAGGAATGAGAACATGCAGTATTCAGTTCTTCGTTTCTGTGATAGATCACTAAGTATGATGGTCTCCAATTCCATCCAATTTGCTGTGAAGTTCATGATTGTGTTCCTTTTTATGGCTGCATAAAACTCCATCATGTATATGTATGTACCACGTTTTCTTTAACCAGTCCACTTCTGGTGGGCAGTAAGGTTGGTTCCATGTTTTTTGCTCTTATGAAGAGTGCAGTATAAACATGCATGTGCAGGTGTCTATTTCATAGAACAGTTTATGTTGCTTCAGGTCTGTTCCCAGGAGATGGGTTGCTGGGTCATATGGAAGGTCAATTTTTAGTTCTTTTAGGAATCGCCACACTACTTTCCATAGAGATTGAACTAGCGTGCACTCTCACCAACAGTGTAGAAGTGTTCCCTTTTTTCCACACCTCCACCAGCATCTGTTGTTTTTTGATTTATTAATGATGGCCATCCTCACTGTAGTTAGATGGTATCTCATTGTAGTTTTGATTTGCATTTCTCTGATGATTAGTGAGATTGAGCATTTTAGATATTCATGTATTAATACCTGTTGACTGCTTATATATCTTCTTTTGAAAAATATCTATTCATGTTCTTTGGCCACTTTTTAATAGGGTGGTTTTTTTTTTTTTGAGTTGGAGTCTCACTCCGTTGCCCAGGCTGGAGTGCAGTGGCACACTCATGGCCACCCGAGTGTCAACCTGTTGGGCTCTGGCAATCCTTCTGCCTCAGCCTTCCAAGTAGCTGGAACTACAGTTGCACATTACCATGCCCGGCTAATTTTTTTTTTTAGATTGTAGAGACAAGGTTTCACCATGTTGCCCAGGCTGGTCTTAAACCCGTGGACTTGGGCAATCCTCTTGGCCTCTCAAAGTGCTAGGATTACAGGCTTGAGCCAACGCACCTGGCCTTTTTTTTTTTTTTTCCTTTCGGCTCGTTTGAGTTTCTTGTAGATCTTGGGTGTTAGGCCTTTGTCAGATACATATTTAGGAAAGTTTTTCCTATTCTGTGGGTTGTCTCTTCACTCTCTTGAATTCAACTGGGAAGCCATCGGATTCAGGATTTTTTTTGGTGGGTAGATTTCTTATGATGATTTGCTGGATTATTACTGGTTCTGTTTAGAGTTTCAATTCCATGGTGGCCATCTTGACTCCTTTCTGAACCTATACAAATTCTTAATGCTGTTGATTTTATCACATTCTGAATTATTTCATGTGAGAAATAAATCTATTTGGAAAAAACAAACAAGTGAAAAGAAAATGCTTCTAAAGGGCATAAAATATTCTTTCTTATGTTTATACTAAATGTATTTTTTAATAATATTGGCATTGAAAAATTCACTGTATGAATTTGAAAAGAATGAAGAAGGGAAAAATAATCTAAAATTCCATTACTTAGAGATGATGAGTGTTACAATGTTGGTGTTACAGGTTAATATCTATATATAATACAGTAATTTAATCTGTATATTAAATAATACCTACATTTAATATATATTTACATTATAAATATGGTTTCAAAATAGGAATTATTCCACATGGGTAGTTTTTGATATTTAAATTGTTAAAGTTGAGAAACTGCATATATTAGATTTTAAAAACTTTTTAATAAAAGCTTATTAGATGGTTTAAAATTATAAAAGTAATAAATGCTTAGAGAGAAATAAGGAAAAAGATAATTATTTGTTTCCCTGGCTTTCTTAGTTTCTATCCCTCAAAGCTAATCAGTGTTTGATATTTATACTTCCACACCTTTTTTAATGCTTCATACATTATATTTACATATAAATATTTTAAAAATTGTTTTTAGTAAATAAAGGGATTCAAATATAATCGTCATTCTATAATCTATTTTTCTCCACATATATAGCATGGTATGTCATAGACATCTCTCTAGGTCAATCAATATGGTCTAACTCATTCTTTTTAATTACTTGCATTTTATTCTATAGTATTGAAAATTACTAACAGGGAAATTGTTAAATAAATAGATAAAATAAATAGTTAAGTGTGTGTATCCAGTGTGTATACTGTATATACTATATATACTGTATACCCTATATATACACACTGTATACACACATTTTTTTCTCTGGAGTAGATTTCTCAAAGTGGGAAATGGGATGCCTTTTATGCATTTACAAATTTTATAAAGTCAATTTAGTGAGATACAATTTACATGTAGCAAAATCAATTTTGACGCACATATACGAGGAGGGAACCCCCATGGCTGAAATTATTCTTTGGAGGGTAGGCTCTTGTAGTGCAGGCTCTCCCCGGTAGGTACCCATCTAGGAACCTATCAGCATCAGTGTGCCAGATAGTGTTGTTGTGAGAGGTTACGTTTGGCTTCATTGTTTTCTTTTTTTGAGATTCTTTCAACATGTTTGCTCATTTCATGATGTGTGATTTACGAGTGAACCTGCCCAAACCCTGCTAAGTGTTCAGTAGTTTTTTTAAAAAATGGCACGATCCCTATGCCCTACCCTCCCTATTCACCCAATCTTGCCCTAAACGACTATTTTTGTTTCTTTCCTGGATGAAAAAAAGTCCTCAAAGGGAAACTTTTAGTTGATATGGGAGAAGTGAAACAAAAAATGGCAGAAGCACTAAAAGGCATCAAAATTGATAGCATCAAAAGCATCTTGATAGGTATATTGCATCAAGTGGAGAGTGCTTTGAAGGTGACTGAAGTTTCAACATGTAAGAATAAATACACAATTTTTAATGAATACATTTCTGTTTTATCGGGGTCCCCCCTCATATACTATACAGTTATGTAACCACTTCCAATATCAAGGTATAGATTGTCACCTTAAAAAGTTCTCTCGACTCTCTGCAATCAGCCTCCTCTTCTCACCCCATTACTTATCTGCCTCTGAATTGATACCTGTCCGTAAATGTCATATATGATTACCGACTTACGATGGTTTGACTTAAGATTTTTTTGACTTTATAATGGTCACATTTAGTAGAAACCATACTCTGAGTACTCATACGACCATTTTTTTTTCATTTTTAGTACAACATTCAATAAATTGCCTGAGATACCCAACATATTATTATAAAATAAGCTTTGTGTTAGATGATTTTGCCCAACTGTAGGTAAGCATAGGTATTCTGAGCACATTTATGGTACACTAGGCTAAGTTATGATGTTTAGTAGGGTAGATATATTAAATTCACTTTTGACTTGTGATATTTTAAATTTTTCATGGATTTATTGGAACATAACCCCATTATAAGCTGAGAAGCATCTGTAAATTGAATAATAAAGTGGTTTTGTGTGTCTGTTTTTTTCACTTGGCATAATGTTTTTTTTTGTATTTAATTCACCCTGTTGCATATATCAGCTTTTCATTTCTTCTTATTGCTGAATAATATTTCATTATATGGATAGTCTACAATCTGTTTATCCATTCATCTATTAATGGACACTTGGTTTGTTTCTAGTTTTTAGTGATTGTGAATAAAGCAACTATAAATATTTGTTTTCAGATCTTTATGTTGACATATGTTTTCATTTCTCTTGTGTAGATATTGAGGCCTAAGATTGCTTGACTTTATAATAAGTGTCTCTTTAACTTTAGAGGAAACTCTCAGACTGTTTTTCAATGTGGCTATACCATCTTGCATCTCCAATCAACAATGTGTGAGAGTTCTAGTTTCTCCATATTTTTGTCACTTACTTGGTATTGTCTATCTTTTAATTTTTAGCTGTCCTCATGGGTGTGTAGTGGCATGTCTTTATGGCTTTAATGAGCACTTCCCTATGACTAATGATATTGAGCATCTCTTTGTGTGCTTATTTGCCATCTGTATATTCTTTCTTGGTCAAGTGTCTGTTCAAGTCTTTTGCCTGTTTAAAAAATGAATGATTTTGCTTTCTAATTATTGTGTTTTGAGAGTTCTGTATATGTTCTTGGATACAAGTCTTTTATCAAATATGTGATTAGCAAATATTTTTTCCCAGTCTGTGACTTGTCTTTTTTCCCCCTAACATTTCTTTGAAAGAACAGAAGCTTTTAATTTATGAATTTTCTTCTTTTATGACTTGCATTTTAAATTGTAATGCATCGCATTGCTCACAATAGCAAGAACCTGGAACCAACCATGCTGTCCATCAAAAGAGGACTGGATTTAAAAAAATGTGGTACAGATACACGATGGAATACTATGCAGCCATAAGAAAGAACAAAATCATGAATTTCGCAGCAACCTGGATGAAACTAGAGTCTATAATACTGAGTGATCTCTCACAGAAACAAAGATCTGAGTATTACATGTTCTCACTCATATAGTGGACCTTGAACATCTATCATAATACTAAAAGAAAAGGACTGACAGTGGTGGGAAACTATGGGGGGGGCAGGGAGAGGAAGGGAGGTGGGACTAACGGTAGTCAATATTTGTCTGGGGATGGGGAGACACCCCTTATCAACAAGGGTACTTGAACGATGCACATTTGTATACCTAACCCTTAACTGTACCCCACAATTTTATAATAAAAAATATGTTTAAAAAAAATTGTAATGCATCTTGCCAGACAGTTTTCAGAAAAAAATGTAGCAATTCACATTCCCACTAGCAGGGCATCAAAGCAGTTATTTCCCAGCATTCCCATCAGCACTGGATATTAATGCTCTTTTTAATCTTTTTCAGTCTAGCAGGTGAACAACATCTCATTGCTGCGGTTTTTTGACTATAGTCAGGGTGTGCATATATTCACAGATTTATTAGTGATTTGCAGTTCCTCTTTGGTGAATTACCTATTCACATTCTTGCCTTTTTTATTGGGTGTTGATCTTTTTCTTATCAGTTTGTAATTGTACGATATGAATTGGGAATGTTAATCCTTTGTCATATGTATTACAAACCATTTTTCACTCTGTATATCATTTATCTTTTGACTCTGTTTTAAATTGAGAGGTTTAATCTTTTACTGTGACTGGAATTTATGTTTATATATAGTATGATGTAAGTGTATTACATTGTTTTCTTCCAAATGTCTAGCAAGCTCTGCCTACACTGTTTTAAAACATTCTTTTGCCACTGAATTGAAATATCATATATGTTATATATTATACTTCCACATATATTTGTACCTATTTCTGAATTCTGTTTTCTATCATTTTTCCTATTCTTTATTTCTGTGCCAATGCTATACAGTTTTGGTTTCTGGTAAGGCTTATTAACCACGCCCTCATTTTTCTTTTTAAAAGTTTTCTTGGCTATTCTCCTATAATTACTTTTAAAATAAACTTTTTATTTTCTCTAGTTCAAGAAAATTAATCACCAGATTCTGTTTGAAATTATAGTCAGTCTACAGCCTAATTTGAGAAGGTTTGATATTTTTTGACATTGTCTTTCACTTAAGGACAGAGTATATCTCTCTACTTGATTTTGTGTCATTTGATAATATTTTATAATCTTCTTCCTGTACCTTTCTTATTGAATTTACTTTTAAATATTTTACAGTTTCGTTGGGAGTGAATTTCTTTCTATTTATAACTTTTATCCAGTATAGAGAGAAGATATCAATTTTAATAATTTTTAAATTAATTGATCTTTTGCTGATAGGTATAATGGTTGTCTATAATTTTCATGATTATTAACAATGTTGTGATAAACATTATTGCAGATATATCTTTGTCTAGTTCCTAGAAGTAGGATTGCTGTGCCGAAGGAATGCACATTTAACATTTTAGTGTATTTAGCAAATGGACTTTCTAAATGTCATACCAGTTTATACTTATACCAACAGTGCACAAGAGAGCTCATTTATCTTGTCTCTTGCTAATGTTGATTACTTTCCTTTCTTTTTTCTTTGTTAATGTAGTAGACAATAGTTGATATGACATTGTTGTTTTTAATTGTATTTCATTGATTACAAGTGAGGTTAACTGTCTTTTACGTTCTTTGTAGTTTTGTCTTCTGTGAATTATCTGTTTCTTTAGCCTGGGATATTGGTTATATCTCATGAGTTGTAAAATCTCTTTATTAAGAATAGCAATGTTTTATCATGTATTATGCAAAAACAAAGTGTTCTTGGGCTTTTACAATTTGCTTCGGTTCTGTGTATTTGTTAGCAGGTTTTCTTTCCTGTTTCTTCTTCTGCGCCTGCTCCTGCAGGTTAGCAGCTCGGGGATTGTCTCTATCTTGTCTTTGGTGTTACCAGTTCAGAAGTGGGTTTCATAGTGGTGTTTGGGGCCCCTACTCGGTGGCACTGTTTGTGGGTGTTGTGCATTCAGTCCCTGAGCCACACGACCTGCCTGCATTCTGGGCGGCAAGGTTATGTGTCTGTCCTCCTGTTCTGTACCCCCTTTCCCTTCTTCCTGCCACTTCCCGTCAACTGTTGCCTCTGGAAGCAGGCCAGTGGTAGCTTTTGTTTGTTTTTTGTTGTTGTTTTTCTGATTAGTGGGTCTGGGTTTGGCTCTTCATCTTTCACAGAGCACTTTTGATCTGCGTTATCTTCTAGCAGTTCAACTACTGGTTGCCACTGTGACGGAGATGAGGTTGGCAGGTTTGGAGCAGGGACTGCTTTAGATATGACCGTCAGGGAAGGCCTCTCTTAGCTGAGACTTTTCAGCTGTGCTATCCTTCGTGTTACAAGCCTTGGCATCCCCATCCTGAATGGGTGGGTCGTAATATTTGTATTGCTTTTTGTCTTGGGGTTATTTTTGAGAATCATTGTCTTAGAAGATGTCAAAATTGGAGGAATAATGTTTTGTTTTTGTATTTGAATAATAAGTGCAAAAATATTTCACATATGGTAAGAAATCTACTTCAACTTTTTACAGATGAAAGAATCATAGTGGTCCTTTGGTGCAGAAATGTGCAAGTAGTTGGACAGCTTTAACTGCATGTGATGTATTGATTGTGATGTGAGTTTTAGAATTAGTCTTTGAGTTTGAATTCTGCTCAGCCACTTACTAGCTCTGTTGTCTTGGGCAAGTTTTTAATATTCTCTTTAGCTTTAATTTCCTAAAAAGGTGATTGTGTCAGTACTTCCCAGAGACTTGAGAATTAAATGAGGTTATATACATAATGCACTGTATTAACACTGTCTGTCACAAAATAAGTGTTCAATAAATGTTAAAGTTAATCTTACTGTGCTTCCAAATGTAAGTATTACTTTTGGGTAGCTCAGTTTCTTTACTGGTACTGAAATCTCTGCTTTTAAAACCTTAACTGACACAATGTTGTAAAATGGAACCAATCAGAAACATTTAGAATTCTGCTATTAACTTGTGGTAACTTCATGATAAATCTCCCACAACTGTGAACCTTGAACTTCTCGATTATCTAGGATGTGTGTAGGGATTAGTGAAACAAAGCACAGAAATTCAGTCGGTCCCCTGGAAAATAAAGGTCTGGAAATGTGTCTTGTTCATCATCTTTTGGCTAAACATTTTGAATTCTTTGAAAGAGCGATGCTAACTAGATTAGTTGGTATTAGAATTCTTTCTGAGTACCCTAAAATGAAACTGAACTGAACAGAAATTGGATGATACTTTACATATTTAGAATGAGTGTAATGCTGTTGTCAACACAATGAAACGTCTGTGTAAAAGTCAGCGACCTTGCACAAAAGCGGTCATGAGGTTAAAAAGCACATGACTAGAAGTCCCTTTTTTCTCCAACTACTTTAAGTACTGTGTTAAGTACAAACTTTTAAGTTAAGTTTTAAGTATGAAGATGTACTCTGTTGCTTGCAAGTCCTCTTACAAACCATCACATAAGTGAATAATTTTTTTTACCAGCTCGATTTTACAGCCTTCAGAAACGATATTTTATACAAATCAGAAAAAAAAACATAATATGGGAAAAAGGATATGAACATGTTGTATAGTAAAAGCATTGTGTTGGCAGTTAATGTAGAGAATCACTAAAGGATATTTTTCTAAAAAGTGCTCATATTCTGCTTTTCCCCAAATTAGACTTGGCAGCACTGATTTTTATCCCAAGTTAATGGGATAGAAGCTTTGGCTTCATGAACAGCAGAAGGAGCTTCCTCCTCAATTGTAGGAGTCTTTGTTTTAGGAGATCTGGAGAGATGATGATTTCTTCTTCTTTTCACTCTTTGTTAAAGATGGTGTAGGAAGAAGTCCTTTGACTTTATTTTACCTTTAGCTCTCCTTTTACTCAGGATAAGGAGCAGTTTCTTATAGGTTCTGTCATCTGGGCTGATGGCATCACATCAAAATGTGAATAAAAGCAGTTATGGGGGCAATGAATTAAATATAGACAGCTTTCTGCAGGTCTTGTTAAATCCAAGGGTAGATTTTGAGAGTTTAGGTTAGTGTCCTCCAAGGTCAGGGAAACCGAGAGGATGTAGAAGGATGCCAGAAGTTGTGCAAGGAAATCCACCGAGTGGGGGTGTTGCTAATAATTATGCAATCAATTTGTCAGAAGATTACTGGTTTTGTACATTTGTGATTTATTCTGAGAATGGAGTGGGAATTTTCCTAATCCGTTAGTTTATTTCCAGTGGATTTCAACATATTCTAGTTCACGTGATCCTGGCTAAGTGGATTTAAAGGGATTTTTGAAAAGAAACTGGATTAAACATAGTACTAATAATGCCAGCACGAAGGAACAACAAGAAAATTGAAAAGCTGATGGTTTTGTCTTTTAGTATGAACTCTTTGTCAGCCACATAATAAAGTAAAAATAATCTGACAAGAAGACCAAAAAATGTCTAAATTACCAAAAAGGCAGTTTGGAATTTGGAGTTACATTTATTTTCAATGAGTTTTACTGAAAGTTTATGTAAAGTTCAGGACATGATTATTAATACTATTTTAAACATATGAGCAAGACGGTTTTTGAATCATGAAGTAAAACAAAACTTTAAAATATTGCTTATTTAACTTTTAGCTGATTAATTTAAAATTCCTTTTGGTCTGTTTTATAGTGTAACTAAATTGAATATTACCACAACAGGTGTATGTGTTTTATATATATATTTATGTGTGTGTGTATGATACATACATATATGAAGGATATGTGCTTAAAAATGTTTTATTAAGTATATGCAAAATAAGCATTTGAAGGCCAACAACCTATGAAGTCCTTTGTACCGAGAAGCAGCATAGAAGAATGAATATGAGCAGAAACTTTGCAGTTAAACTAATCTGGGGTTGGTTTCTCTGTTTACCGTGTAGTGATTGTGTGGAGCTTGGGCAAATTACTTAATCTCACTCCCATTTAAAAAGAAGAGAGAATAATATAGGGCTTGTGAAGATTAGATTAGCTAATATTATTGAGTGCTTAGTATAGTACAAAACCATGCACTCAATGAATAGAAGTTATTGTTATCATTATTATATTATTATTAATAGAGTTGCCCATCCTTTAGGGAATCTTTCATAAGTGAGTTTATGTCTCAGATACAATCACAATACAAAGTGAAAAAGAGCCAAATGGAATCCAAAAGAAGTCCTTAAGTTCCATGGTTGTTAGAACTGAAATTTTCCATGCATCCTGACTAGTGTGTGTTTTTGTAGGTGTATGTTTGTATACAGGCCTAGGCCTTGGAAAAAATAGAGTTTGTTATAGAGAATATGTGGGATGGGCAGGTGAACATACTTGCCACATTACTTTCCCAGAACACTTTCAGTCTCTGAAACAGAGTTCTGAAGAAGAGAAATGCAACCGTCCTACATTTTCTTTAGTTTTTTCTGTTTCCTTTGAAAGTAATGGTTTCGGCTGTTATATGTTGCCTGTTCTTTTCCTTAGTCTGAAGAAAATGTACAGATCTGGTGATTAAACTTCACACATAATTTGGGTGAGGGTGGAAGTATGGTGGCAAGAGCAAGTGATGAATTGTACTAAACAGCACTGAAAAATAACTTTTTCTTCTTTTGAAATAGCCATTTTAGTCTCCTGTGACTTATTTATGAAATATGTGATTGTTTTAGTGATTGATGGTTACTGTATTAGGAAGAAATTTTCAAAGTTGGGAAACCTGGATTATATTTTTGCCCTTTGCTCTACGTGTATCCTGGGGCAAACCAAGCTTCCTCATTCTTAAACTTGGAATTATAGTATCTGCCTTTTGTTAATATTAATTCAACCCATATTTGAGCACCTATGGCGTGCTAGGACTGTGCTACTCACTAGACTTGGGAAGATAAGACTTGATCCAAACCCTCCTCTCACTAAAATGATAGTCCAGTAAGGAGATAGATATGCAAACAATTACAGCTCACAAGATTGGGGCTTTGTTGGAGGAAAAGGAATCTGAATTGACCTAGGCGATTCGGAGGGGTCTTCATGAAGGAAGTGGTACTAAAAATTTCCTACTCTTACATTAAAATTCTGGTTTGCAGCTGCTTTGGAAATTCAGGACTGTTTGACAACTAAAAGGCATAGGAACGGCAGCCCAGTTTTCTTCAGAGTTGCTGTTAGTCTCTAATGCCTTCAAATAAAAAAAAAATTACTTTACAAGTAAGTAATACATTTTTTTGTGTGTACTGGGATGAGAGGTATTATCTTGAGGTACCTGCAGATATGGTTTAAAATTAGAATCGTTGAGTGAGTTGGAAGGAACTCAGTCTTTCTTTCTTTTTTTGCTTGTATAAGGGCATACATCAAGGACTCAGCTCTCTGCTTTCTCCCTCCAGGTTTTAATCCGTATTTCTGACATAAACTGTCACACAGAGGTGAATCCTGGTGTAATGGGATCTGTAACTTACAGAATTTTAGAGGTTGTCTTTATTTTTATTTATTTATTTATATATTTTTTAGAGGTTGTCTTTAATAAAAAGAATATAAAATTATGCATTGGAAATTACATACGAAAGTATATATGGGAAGGCAAAAGACCCAGTCAACACAATACTGAAAAAGATGAACAAAGTCAGAGGACTGACAATTCCCCACTTCCATACTTAATATAAAGTGACAGCAATCCAGATAGTGTGGTATTGTTGAAAGAACACACAAATAGATCAGTGAGACAGAATAGAGAGCTCAGAAATAGACCTCATATATATAGTCAACTGATATTTGACAAAAGAGAAAAGGCAATAGGAAAGATAGTCTTTAATACATGGTGCTGGAACAACTGGCAATCTGCATACAAAAAAACACAACAACTTGGAAACAAACCCTATGCCTTTCATAAAAATTAACTCACAGATCATGATTAAAATGGATAAATGGACTATTTCAGTGTACTAAAGTGGATCATAGATCAAGTATAAAACGACAAACTATAAAACTTCTAGAAGATAATGTGAGAGAATATTTAGGTGACCTTGTATTTGGCAGTGAGTCCTTAGGGTATGTCGACAAATGCATGATGACGATTTAACACAAAATAATGGCATTTTGGGCCAGGTTCAATGGCTTAGTCTGTAATCCAAGCACTTTGGGAGGCCGAGGCAAGTTGATTGCCTGAACCCGCGGGTTCGAGACCAGCCCGGGCAACTTGGCGAGACCTCATCTCTACAATAAATAAAAAATTAGTCAGGTGTGGTAGTGTGTGCCTGTAGTTGCGACTACTTGGAAGGCTGAGGTGGAGGGATCACTGGAGCCCAGCAGGTCAACACTAGGGTGGCTTTGAGTGAGCCATTGCACCCCAGTCTGGGCGACAGAGTGAGACTCCAACTCAAAAATAAAATAAAATGAAATTTTAAAATGGTAGTTTGACTGATGATTTTTTGAACCTTTTGGGTAATTTTGATATAATTTTTGTGCTTTCTAATTCATTAATAAAGGAGAGATGAAATAAAAATGGTATTTTTCTTTTGTCACCAGGATTTAAGTATAATATTTATTTCATCCAATAAAATCCTTATTTTAAGTTGCTAGTTTTCATTTGCTCTGAACATATTGTCCCAGGATTGCCATTTTCTCAACTCCTTTTGTGAAAATGGGACTTCATATCCTTGTGTAAATGAGTACTACTGCTCCCTTCTCCTCTTTCCAGTACAGTGAAGTCATACTTGGCGTTGGAAGCGAGGAGAATACTTATTATTCTGTTCTTCTAAGGCAAGGAGGACATGGTATACCTTTCGAGGGTGGAGCTTGTGCACACACCCTGAGGAGCGGTTTCCACATTTGTTGCATGGCTGCTTTTTGTTCTTTGGAGAGGATTCAGTGCTGAAGAGCCAACCAGGAGCTGAGGACGCAGTCTCTTTTCCAAGTGGGCCTTGCCAAAAGAAGGGGATATACTAAGCAGGAAACAGCACAGTAAACTAATGCTAAGTATAACTTTTTGTTTTAAAATAGCTTCAAGATTGTTTTCTCTTAGGAGGAAAGACACCCAAACTAACATCCTTGCATCTCTGAGTCAGATAATTCTTTTCATGATGTGTGAAAGATATTTCCTTATTATGCAGATTTATTTGCTAGCATGCAATTTCTAGAGAACAATTTTTAAAAATCTTTCTGCCTCAGACTCCTTTAGGCCTATATTTCTTGTTCCTCCATGTGATTAGATTTACAGAACTTGAATTTTCATGGGACCTCACACAACCACACAACCTTATATTCAACAGCGATGTTCACTACTTTTATTTTTTATTGTGTTTTCTTATTTTACGTTTTTATTGTACTTTTGATAACTCCATAATATTTTTCTTGAGGTGGCATTACTCAAACTACTATATGGAGACTTTTTCTTCCTGTCATTTTAACCTCTTTGTAGAAGAGAATGGAAAAGAAGAACAAGGTGCACATTTGTTTTGCAGCCAAATGTCTTCTGGAGTGTTTGGTGGGTATTGAATGCTGCTACTTTTGTTTTTGAGAAGAACACTTCTCTTAAGAAGGAGAGGCAGTAAAGAGACAACCCCATAAAGCACGAGGACTTCCTGGCAAGCATTATTGTTTCATTCTTGGAGTTACCCAGTGTTAGCTGGGAAATAATCCATTGCACCTTTTGCCAGTTGGGAATGACTCTTTTCTTTGCTTGGCTGAAGCATTTAGAACTCTAGGCAAGAATTCCAAGAAACTCATAAAAAGCTAGCCAGATAAAAGATTTTCCAAATTAAATAAAATTTAATGTGAAAGGATTATTAGAAATCAAGTCTAACCCTGCCACGTTCTAAGTGAATAAACAGAGGCTAATGTGTTCAAGGTCACACATTTGTCTAGGTGGTGCTAAAACCCAAACTTTGGATTCTTGTGTTCATTGTTCTTCCTGCTGCATTGCAAAATGCTTTCTCTCCTGGAAGTGAAATCACATTTTGCCCAACCAAAAAATGGTTGTGCAATTAAAGGCTTAATTCAAGTACGTACGTCCCCATTTTTATTGAGCAGCTGCTTTGTTGAATGCAGAGGTAGGTACTCACAACACGGTTGCCGGTACATCAGTGTTTCAGCCTTGAGGAGTCTGCGTGCCTGACAGGCAGATTCATGACAATGTGTGGAGGGAAAGTACTCTATTCTCAGAGACAGGGATACGAGTAACCCTGCCTGGGGAACACAGAAGGGCCTCACTAAGTGGATACCTTACCTGAGTCTTGAAGGAAGAATATGAATTGTAAAATGCATGAGTATATAGTTTAATTTTATTGAAAATGTGCCATACACTTAATCTTTTATGGCCTCTCGAGACTTTTAAGTCCCTGTAGTAAAGGTGTCACTTACAAGAGGATATAATTTAAGAAACCATTTCATAGTAAGAGGATGAAGGCTACAGCATAAACACAGGAGTTACTTTTAAATTTTCCTTAAGTCTTTTATTTTTGGTGGCTGGTGGTAGTTGCTAATATGATCTCTTTTTAGAGTAATAATTAGACTTTAGGTATGGATAATGAAGAAAAACAGAATAGCTCTCTGTTATATGCTTGTGTTTTTAATGGAATTATGATTGTTTACCTTTGTGATAACATAAATTAGCCATGAAATACTATAGTGAGAGAAATTGGAAGAAACATATGAGGGGCATACTGTGTTACTAAAAATAAACTGATTTTTTTTTTTCCCCAAAGAGTGTCTTCTCTTGATCTTACCAAGGGTTGCCACAGGTCACTATCAGTAAGCCCTCTCTTTTTAGTTTTTGCCTGACTGTTAGTGTGAGTTATAAAATACCTGGTTCGTATTTTTCTGCTGATCTCTCAGAGCTCAATAAGCTTTCAATGAACTCTGAAATTTTCCAGCCCAAGTTAGTTTTTTTAACTGCCTAATTATGTCTGTATTTTTTTGTTCTTCGCTGTTTCCTGTCTAGTAGCTCAAAATGACAGTATCTTCTTTTAACTCTCCAATAGCTCTGAACTATCTTTGAATGCCATTGCCAGCTTCAGCTATTTTTAATTTCTTCATCTAAAGAGGAATATAGCTTGTTTTATTTTATAGGAGTTAGATCTATATTTGTTAAATCCCGTTTGAAAAAGCAAAACAGATTTAAGTGTTAAAAGGTCTCCTTACAGGTAGTGCTATCTTACTTCTCAGTGGAATATCAATATTTGCAGAAGGCTAATGGGAGGTCCTCTTGGGACTTTATTCCTTTTCCTCATTCCAAAAAAAACCAAATATGCTAAATGAGTAAGTCCCAGAGAGGCACATGTTGAATGTTCATCTAGAAGTTCATGGACTTCCACAAAAATTCCAATAATATGCTATTGGTATTTTGATTCGTCTTTTTATCAATCATTTGTTAACTGAAAATCATGTGTATATAAGGTACAATGCTAGGTGCCATGGAGAAAAAGAAGTTGGATATATGTTCTTGATTTCCAGGGTAGCTCACATAAACAAGTGTTAAATATTGATCTAAAAGTGAATGCCAATTTAAAAATACTTAGAATTACACAGTTAATCGGCAAATGTGAAATTATATGTTATGACTTATGGTTGAGGCAGAGGAGGGCATGGCTTGGTGGAGAGAGAGCACTAACCTATTTCCCAAATTAGATGGGAAATAGATAAATTACTAATAAATGATAACAGTCTAAAAAAGACAATGGCAGAAAATTTTTTAAAATGTGCAATGTCAGAATAGAAACTGCTTCATATTGAAAAGTATGGCTAATCTTTCAGAACTAAATAATTTTATTTAAGGGAGAGGTGAAGTATTCTGTTTCAAAAGATGCCTAGATTATTATTCAATTAATATCAGAGAAAAGGACATGGAACATTTTCTAGAAAAATTAGTGAAAAGTAGTAAATTTTTAAAACTTAAGAATCAGGCTAGCAGGACTAGAATGCTGACTTTAACATCAGCAGTGGGATTTTGGAAAATAACCTTTTTAAGCCTCAGCTTTCTTGGCTATAAAATGGTGATAATAATAGTGTTTATTTCTTAAGGTTGTTATAAAGATGATACAATTTGTATGTTTAGGGCTTAGCACAGTGCCTACCAAATATAAGTGACAATCATTATTAATATTATATAATCAACACTTGGAAGAAAGAGTAGAGGTTTTATATTTAATAATATAAATTTAGTTTTAATTGTTTTTCTCCTATATAAAAATCAGAATTGCTCTCCTTGTATCAGTTGGTGCACTTTAGTCAGCTTTTGCAGGTTTAAAAAATTGTTGGTGAAATGTTACTGATAAACTATTATTATTATTATTATTATTTTTTTTTTTGAGTCGGAGTCTCACTCTGTCACCCAGATTGGAGTGCAGTGGCCGCTCCTGGGCACTGCAGCCTCGACCTGCTGGGCTCCGGCGATCCTTCCACCTCAGCCTTCCAAGTAGCTGGAACTACAGGCGCACGCTACCATGCCCGGCTAATTTTTTGATTTATTGTAGAGATGAGGTCTCGCTTGTCCAGGTGTGTCTCGAACCTGCCGGCTCA
>CAUYQG010068387.1:0-23757 GCA_963574415.1 Tarsius wallacei
AGGGGTCCTGTTTCAATCTCCTGCATGTGGTTTTCCAGCACCACTTACTGAATAGGTTCTCCTCTCCCCAGCAGTTGTTGGAGAGACTTTGTCGAAGATGAGTTGGTTGAGAAATTGAGGTTTCGTTTCCAGAATCCCTATGCTATTCCCTTGGTCTATATGCCTGTTCTTGTACCAATACCAGGCTGTTTGGATTACTGTAGCTTTATAGTAGAGCTTGAAGTCTGGAAGTGTGATACCTCCTGCTTTGTTTCTTTTGCTAAGGATTGTTGTGGCTATTTGTGGTCATTTATGCTCCCATATAAATTTCTGTATTGTTGTTTCCAGGTCTGAGAAAAATGATGTTGGTAATTTAATGGGTATTGTGCTAAACAAGATAGACAACTGAGACCTTGTCAAACTGAAAAGCTTCGACAAAGCAAAAGAAATTATCAAGACAGCAGGGAGACAGCCTACAGAATGGGAAAAAAATATTTGTCAACTGTAAATATGACAAAGGCCTAACATCCAGGATCTATAAGGAACTCAAATGTGCCAAAAGGAAAGAACAAACAACCCTATTTAAAAAGTGGACAAAATATATGAATAGACACTTCTTGGAAGAAGACATATGAACAGCCAACAGATACATGAAAAAATGCTCAGCCTAACTCATCATCAAAGAAATGCAAGTCTAAACCACACTGGTGTTAGATACCACCTAACTCCAGTCAGAGTGACCATCATCAATAATTCAAAAAACAACAGATGCTGGAGATGATATGGAGAAAAGGGAATGTTTTTACACTGTTGGTGGGGGTGTAAATTAGTACAACTTCTGTGGAAAATAGTGTGGTGATTTCTAAAAGATCTAAAACTCGACCTTCCATATGACCCAGCAATCCCACTTCTGGGAATATACCCAGAGGAACTCAAATCACTCTATGAAAAGATACCTACACACATATATTTATTGCAGCATTAGTCAAAATAGCAGTAACATGAAACCAACCATGCTGCCCATTGAAAGTGGACTGAAAAAAGAAAATGTGCTACATATACACGATGGAGTAGTATGCAGTCATAATGAAAAACAAGATTACGGACTTCAAAACAATTTGGATGGATTTAGAGTCTATAATACTCAGTGATCTATCACAGAAACAAAGATCTGAGTACTACACGTATTCACTCAAAAGCAAACCCTGAACATTTATCATAATACTATAAGAAAGGGATTGGTGGTAGTGGGACACTGCCAGGGGAGGGAGGTTAAGCACATAACTTCAATAAGGGTACCAAAACTTTATCTGCATTATGACCACTTATATTCCTAACCCTGAATTGTACCCCACATCTCTAAAATAAAAATAATAATAACAAAAAATAAAAATAAATTAATTAACCGCTATATTCTCAATACAATGCCACTTATTTATGATCATTTCCATATTATCACATAATGAAAACATTAGCCATAGCATAACTCACTGCTAGACCAAGTTATAGTAGACAACTGGTTTTTACTTGACAAGACATTCTCTGTGAAGCAGTGCATTTCTTAACATTCTGATACCACGTGAACGAAATATATATATATATATACACACATATATATATACTGAAACAACATATATTATATTTTTAATATATTTTATATATTTATAAAAATACTTTAGTATCTTTATTATAAATATATTTTATATATTTAAATATTATATTATATATATATATTTTTCCATCCATGGTTCCCAGCTCATAACCATTATTACAGTCTTTTGCTATAATATTGGGACACTCAGACTTCAGAAGCAGGACTCAGGAAAAAGAATCTCTTCTCTCTCTGACTTCTTACTGTCCTCTTTACACCTGCCCAAGACAAGATTCTATTGTAATCTGATTGTGGGTCATAAGACCCTCATTCCACAGAGGGTCCTGCCACATATCCTAGGGGAAGAAATGCAGTACAGAGAAACCAAGAAGTATCTGGACAGGCACTGCAGGATTTAAATATCCTTTTTGTCCAGTCACATTTTGACACGATTGTCCATGCTTCAATCATAAACCACCAAGGTATCTGTAAAACCCACAAAGGGCAGTGTTCAAGGAACTTCTGGAGAGCTGAACATGTGGAGGCTGACAGGAAGGTAAAGAACTTAGCCACATGCCAGGAGGGTGGCATACCCCAGCTCCACGGGAACAGAAGCTCCTGCACTGAGGATCTTTCCAGATCTCGCCCTATGTATCTCATCATCTGGCTGTTTATTTGTATCCTTTAAAAATATCCTTCTTAATAAACCAGTAAATGTAAGTGCTTTCCTAAGTTCTGTGAACTGCTTTAGCAAATTAAATCAAACAAAGAGGGACTTGTGGGAACACCAACTTGAAGACAGTCAAAAGGTCTGGAGGCCTGGACTGAGGGAAGGGAAGAGAAAGCCTTGAAAACTGAGCCCTCAGCCTGTGGGATCTGACATTATTTCCAAGTAGGCTGTCAGAATTGAAATGGAAGACAATCAACTAGTGTCAGCTACTTGGTGGGGGAGAAAAACCCCCTCACATTAGGTCGTGGACGTCTTATTCTCTGCTGGTGATTGCTGTGATGATGTGAGAGAAAGAGGGAAAAACATGGTAAGTTTTTTCCAGAGCACACAATCTTCTTATTCTGAGTGATTACTCCACAGAACATACATCTAAATTAAAAAAATTCCAAATCTCATTTGTTGACATTGTTATCTTTCTTTTCACACAATTCAGAGCTATTTGCATTCGTCAGAAACCAACATGAAAAAGTGTTCTTTCATCACATCACTACCATGTTTAAATTGTATAAATTCTACAAGAACTACCATGGAATGATAGGAATTCATCAAGTTACAATAAAAATTACTATACAAGCTTTATTTCTCTACAGGCTGGTCTTTTATATTATTAGCCAGCTCCTGAATTTGTCATGCTACAGTGTTATTGGAGAGTACTACTTGAGTCACATGCTTTGCCAGAGAAATACAAGAGGAAACCCCTCAAAAAAATGGAATTTATTTATAAAAAATTGTGTATTTATCCTTGCATATTTAAGCTTCAGTCACCTTCAAAGTACTCTTCGTTTAATACAACACACCTATCAAGATGCTTTTTCCACTGCTCAAAACAGTTTATGAACTCGTCGATTTTGATGCCTTTTAGTGCTGCTGCTGTTTTTGTTTTATTTCTTCCACATTGGGAAAACATTTTCCTTTGAGAAATTTTTTTCATCCAGGGAAACAAAAAAATAAAAGCCACTTGGGTCAGATAAGGTGAATAGAGAGGGTGAGTCATGGTATTCATGTTGTTTTTGGTCAAAAACTGCTGAACACACAGCACAGTGTTGGCAGATTGTTGTTTGTGTAAATCACCCATCATGAAATAGGTAAGCATGTTGAAAGAATCTCCAGAAAAAATTAACTAATGCCAAATGCAACCTCTCACAACAATTCTAGCTGGTACACTGATGCTGATGGGTTCCTAGACCACTGACCCAGCAGTAGCAGCCAATACTACCATAGGTCCACCCTCCAGTAAATAATTCTGTTTTTTTCTGCCTTCTCCTTGTATATTGTGTTTTTTATTCTTAGGAAACTGGAGAGCTACATTATGCGAATTCTGCAAAACAGTAAAGTTTATATGCAAAATATTGAACATATGCTACTTTAGGCTTTTTATTCCAATACTTTTTCTTTCATAGAATTATTGTGATTTTGAATTGATTTCTTTATGTTGCATATATAATTGGCACTTAAGTTTGATGATTTGTTTCAGTAATCAATTTATCTCCACAAATAACATTTTAAAAAATTGCTTCATCATCAATTAAAGCTATAAAATAAAACAAATATTTAAGGGATACTACATCTGAGTAAAACTAGTTTGATTTCTTTTGATCTTTATTTCTTTTAAGTAACTCCATTATCACTATTTAATATGCTACTTAAATAAAAGGTGCATCTTTTATGTAAAAAAATTAAAAAGTTCAGTGAATTTTCTTCTGTCATTCATAAATTAGGGTTAAAATGTCTTCTTCCTTCTTTGAAATAGCTTCCATTATTACCATTTCATATACTACTACTGAAAAACAAGGTTATTACACAACAATGTGAATATACTTAATACTACTAAACTATACTTTTTAAAATGATTAAGGTGACAAATTTTGTGTTGCATGTATTTTACCATCATTTAATTGTGACTGCTTATTCCTATACTCCATTTTGTAAGGATTTTTAATAACCCTAAAATCTTAAATCACAATGATCAGTGTTGCTACCAGTCTACATAACCTGCCTTCCAGAAATAAAATCTTCTATCAGCTGTATTGAAAAGATGAGGAAGCCGGGCTCGGTGGCTCAGCCTGTAATCCTGCGCCTTGGGAGGCTGAGGTGAGTGGATTGCCTGAGCCAGCGGGTTCAAGACCCGCCTGGGCAAGCGAGACCTCATCTCTACAATAAATAAAAAAAAAAAAATTAGCTGGGTGTGGTAGTGCACGCCTTTAGTTCCAGCTACTTGGAAGGCTGAGGCAGAAGGATCGCTGGAGCCCAGCAGGTTGAGGCTGCGGTGGCCGGGAGCGGCCGCTGCACTCCAGTCTGGGCGACAGAGTGAGACTCCAACTCAAAAAAAAAAAAAAAAAAGAAAAGATGAGGAAAATTGTGAGTCCCTGTATTAAACTATGTTCACCAGAAACATTGCTCAAATAACAGAAATGCATTCAAGAAAATAATTTGAGGATCGAATAATATATCTAAATAGTGTTTGTGAGATATCTATGGATTACTAATTCCTTTCTCAAAAAGTCTAAGTCGTTGTGAGTGAAATGGAAAGTTTATGTTTATGTTATTATTTCTCAAAGTATAATTTATTATGCATGAATGGGGATTTATGTTATTATGATATAATATTAGTATGATCATGAATTGAAGTGTTGTGTTCTTTAATCAACAGTTTGTTAATCAGCAAAGTAGAATACTACCAGAAACTAATTACTGGTTTATTCTTTGAGAACTTTATGCTCTCACCTGTTTGAAAGGCACTGTGGCAACAAGAAGGTAAATTTACTATTTTATCCTTGTCTTATAGGAGATCAGGACAAATCTGATAAATAAAATATAGCTCCCATCAAACACTGATGAGTCAATATTTGACTTTAGGGTTTTAAAGAATAAAATATCAGTGCCACCCTCCATTATTTGAGAGTTTGGTTTATCACTTTTATACAAAAAGCTTATACAATATTGAATTTAGAGGAGACAGAATCAAAACAACTCAAAAGATCAAATAGTGTGTGACCGAGACTGCTTGTTACCTAACCTATTATTTGTTCTTTTTCTTTAGTAAAAGAACCAGTTTTATTCAGCACAGCATGTAATAAGGAAAATGAATCCATTTGTTAGCCTTCCTTGCAGCTTGGAGAGAACACACGTATAAGTACTAGACAAGGCAGCTTAAGCAAATGTGTTATGTGTTACTTCAGGAAACCCCCATAAAAATAAGCCAGCACAACTGCTTTGCCGCTTTGTTCTTCCTCCTTATTCCTTCATGATGGCTAACTCTCAAAGTGATGACTAGGACTCCTAAGCTCTGGACCATGGGGTTATAGGCTAAGCATGGCTTATTAGAGAGTTGAAGCCTGAGTAGCTAATGCTATTTAGAGACATTTTACTCTGAATTCATTTATATAAAAAATAATAAATCAGTGTCTTACTTAAGTAATGATTACTTCTAGTTGTTCTGTGACCTGTGAGTAAAGCAAATCCTAACTGTACAAATTCAAAGCAGAGTATACAACCATGGTTATTAAATAGAAATAGGATGGGTAGTGAAGAGCCCTACCAGCAAAAAAAGAAAGGTAAATATACATATTAAAATTTTTATCATAGACTTAATTACTGTGCAATTTGGTTTAACATTTACTACCATATATGTAGACTTAGTTTAGAAGCTAATTGTTCTACAAAGCCTGTTACAACAGAAAAAGACAGACATTTCATAACTCCTTTAGTTAGTGATTCATGGTGGCAACAATTTTTAAATCTTTGTAGTAAATTATTTTATACTTAATCATATAAATAGCATGAGTATAGTGACTTCTTTCCCATAAACTAGGTCTGATCTTTGGACCTTCCTTTCTGGAAGATGACAATCTAATCTAGCTCTTCTTCACGCCCCTGGCCACAGAAATTCATGAATACATTTGAATTATCTAATTTATTTGCATATTAAATCTGATTAGATCAATATTTAATGTTTATGTGATTGCAGCTATGTCAAGCTAGTTACATCCAAACTATGTACAATTGACTCTGAACAACACAGGTTTAAACTGGGCAGGTCCACACATACATGAATGTTCTGCATCTGCCACCTCTGAGATGGCAAGACCAACTCCTCCCTTTTCTCTTTCTCCTCAGTCTACTCAAAATGAAGATGATGAGGATAAAGATCTTTATGATGATCCAATTCCACTTAATGGGTAGTAAATGTATTTCTCGTACTTACCTTATAGTTAGAATATAGTATATAACTACATATAAAATATGTGTTAATTGATTGTTTTTGTTATCAGTAAGACTTCTGAACAACAGCAGGTTATTAGTAGTTAAGTTCTGGGAAAGTCACAAGTTATAAGTGGATTTTTGACTGCTCAGGGGTCAGCACCCAACCCCCACTTTGTTCAAGGGTCAACTATAGTCATGCATTGTGTCATCATTGCTTTTGCTTTCCTTCACATTTTGTTTTTTTAGAAATCATGTTTTCTAATTTTAGACATTTGCTTTGTTTTCTATGTGCTTAATGCCGATTCAAAACCAAAGCCCTCTCGGTATTATAAAACTTCTCTAAATATTATTAAACATAATATCTCTTCACTCAATTTGATATCATTTGATGAAATCTCTCATGGAGCTGTCTGATTTGCTCTAATGTGGCCAGGTTTCTTTGGAAATAGGCTGATTGCATTTTGCCATGGGCTATATACTTATCACAGCATCTTTTTCTAGTGATGAATTCTATTTTCTGAATTGTATGAGTCCCTTCATTTGGGTTATTTCAACTTTTGATGAGGAACGTTTCCCATTTGCATCCTGAGAAAGTACATAAGAGGTTGACTGATCTCCTTATCAAACAGTCATTTGGACACAATTTGTGTTTTCTTCTAAAGAGGTTTTCTCATCCTTTTCAATATGGACAGGCTGATGATTTTCTAAATCTGTAAATTCTGAAACAATTTATTCTTTAAATCATTTTCCTCTCCTCAAGCTTTGCTATAATAATCAAGAGGAAGCAGGCTCCTCCTTCAACAATTTGCTTGGGCATTTCCTCAGTCAAATATACAATTTTATGCTTATGAGTTTTTTCTTTCACAAAGCAATGGAACATGAATTTAATTCAAGAAAAGCCTTTGCTACTTTATAACAAGGATGGTCTTTCTTTAGTTGTCCTATAATACATTCCTGATTCTCATTTCAGATCTCATCAGAATCATCTTTGTGTCCATATTTCTAGCAATATTTTATGCAGGATCAGTTAGATATACTCTAAGAAAATTGAGGTTTTCTCTACAGTTTTCCTTCTCTCCTGAGTTCTCACCAGAATATCCCTTAATGTTTTTTTCACAGCAACCTAGGTTTTCTTTTCTGACATGCACCTCAGAACTCTTTCAGCTTCTAAACATTACTTCATTCCAAATCTGCTTTGACAGTTTTAGCTATTTATTATAACAGCACCCTACTTTTCAGTGCAATTTCTATCTTAGTCCATGTGGGCTGCTATAAATAGAATACCATAAACTGGGTAATTTATAAACAACAGGAATTTATTTCTTACAGTATAGAGGATGGAAAGTCCAAGATAAAGGCACCAGAAGATCTGGTATCTAGTGAGAGCCTGATTCCTGGTTCATAGATGGCCATCTTCCAGTATACACTCCCATGGCTGAAGAGATGAGGAATTTCCCTGATATTTCTTTTATAAAGGCACCAGTGGAATTCATGAGAACTATACTATCATGACCTAATCCCTTTTCCAAATACCCCACCTTCAAATATCATCACATTAAAGGTTAGGTTTTAATACATAAATTTTGGAGAAAGACAAACATCAGTCTGTACAGTCTCATTTTCCTTTAGCTATTTTTTATTGCCTGTTTAAGTCTTTGATATTTATATTAGATGTTCCTCAATTAGCCAGCAATCATTGGCTATTCATTCATTTCCAAGTTTTAATTGTCTCAGGATATACCTATGACCATTATTCTAATAGAACTTGTCTGGTTCATCCTTAATCACTATCCACAAGTCTTTTTTAGTGGTCTAATTAGGTTTCTGAAAGGAGATTTTTTTTTAACTTTTTACTTGTGCAGGGGACAGAGTAAGGAAAGATATAGATTTAGCTGCCAACATTTGAAATCCTAGTAAGATAATAAAATTATGGACTTTCAGCATTTGTTATTATTCAACTCTTATCTATAAATATGCTTAGATCACCCTAAACCCAAGAAGGATTAGGGGTTTCAAAACAAAGCAAAGATTGGATTGTAAATCATTCCTACCTAGCACAATTGCAGATTCCAAAAGTTATCAGATATGCCAAATGATAGTACTTTGGGAAAATGTCCAGTTACCAGGGAAAGCACATCAGTAATTCTGAAGAAGTCAAAGGTGTTTGTTCAAGATTAATATCATAAAGTCATTAGTTTTGACATCATGAAAAAAAGAGATCTGAAATAAAATCAGGATTGAATAAAGATGGTGTCAGGACTGGGGAGAGGGTGTTAGGGAAAGAGTGGGGAAAGGCAAGTTGGTTTTGGACAAGTGGTACAAACTTTAATGTCCAGCCTCATACTCAGTGAATTCAACCACAAGCAGGATAGATGGTGAAATTCTCATAGATTTTCTGCCTAACCTGCCTGCTTTTCACATAGTATATTGATCTTTAACACAGAACTAAAAGTAGGTAAATAAATAAAAGAAAATTTCAGGTTAACCACCTAATTACTTGAAGTGTATTTTTGGTTGCTTTCTATATATATCATATTTCATTGATTCTAAAACACTTTGGATTATAAAATTGGAATAGGGTTTTATTCTGAGAAGAACAACTTTTACCACATTAGGTCTACATACTGATTAAAAGATATCTTAATTTTCAGAGACTAAAATAAGAAAGTCTGTGTTGGGGCTTAGAAACTGATACCCCAAAATATGACCTATGACATGCTACCCTGAAGAAGCCTCATAGTCTCTCTGACTTCACCCTCCTGGTCTCTCAATTATATATCTCTCCCAAGGCACAGAATGAATTTGTTCTTTGAAGTTCCTCTATTTGCCTAAAATCAGACCCACAAAGGAGAACAATTGCTTTTCTTTCTGTGACATGATTTTCTAGACATAGACTCTTTTCCTCCCAAAATCCAGCTTCTTTCTGCCCCTTTCCTCGGGAGCAGCCTCTGGCCAAGGCTGGTCTCTGAAGGATACACACATTCCCAGTAATGAGTCATGGGATGAAGGTGATCAAGTAAAACTTACAACAATGTAGGCAGCACCCTTAATCAATGTAATTGTAAGCACCCTATAGCAAATTGAATAACTCACTTACTTAACTATAAAACTTTGTGCTATTCTTTCTTCACCAACTGGCTGCCAATGATGCCACCCATTAAGTTCGAATAAACCAATGTCTTTCCCTGCTGGACATTCGAGTGATTTATTTGGAATAGGTAAATAACATCATGCGCAAGCCCTCTCAGATTTGGGTTTGCTGTGTTATGCTTTCCCTCCCAGTTATCTCATTATCTATTGTAGCAAGGGATACCAAGAATGTAACCGCACTTGAACAGACCCTTTCACAAAATAATATGTCTCTCAAGAGTATTTAAATTTCAAAGAGAACTATTTACAAGCTAATCTCTGTTCCAAAGTCCATTTATTCTTTCTGGTAATCACTTATTGCCCCTTAATAGAATTCCTCTTCTCCCTCCTCACATAACATGTCTTGACACCATAACCTATTTTGCCAGGATCCAAAACCCCATTCTTTCTATAACCTCAAGATGGTATATGCGCTTCTGAACCCCATGACGGTGTAGGTAATCACTCTGTGCTTTTCCTATATGTGAATGTTAATAAATTTGTATGCTTTTTCTCCAGTTAATCTGCCTTTTGTGAGTTGATTTTTCAGCAAAACTTCAGAGGGCAAAGGGAAAGTTTTTCCTTTGCTCCCTACACCTGGAATCTATCCTTGAGAAACACAGAACTAAGTGTCCACTTCTTTGCACTTGTGATTCAAGCATATCTTCAAATAGAAATTTGCAAGTATAATTTCATCTCCATAAATAGTACTGTAAACACTGCCTCTAGAAAAAGAAAGGGCACTGTCAAGTCCTCCCAACAGAGTCGACCAATTCAAGTAAAAAGCACAGAGTCTTTTGCTTATCTAATAACAGCTATAGGAGTAATACGACTTTGTTCTGAAAAATGCAAAGGTTGTTTTATTTTCTCTAACTTGGAAAAATATATAAATTATATTTGCCTTATACTTAATCTCTTAAACATCAGTGATTTTTTTTTCATTTTTCTCTATAAGTATTTGGAAGTTTGGAATTTCAAATACATAATTGAATGCATTTATGTGACAAAGACTTCTAACAGCTGGAAAAGGTTCATGCCAGGTCAGACCTGAGTAATAAACAATGATATTAGAGCCGAGCTGATGGGGTGGCAGATACAATTTTCACAGCTTTAAAATATCATTTACAGATGGGTGCATAAAAAGTGTCCATACATACCTATCTTGGATTTGAGTATCCATCCCCGGAAAGTACTCTGGATAAAGGAGTAGAAGAACATTCCTGGATATCGTTGTTCCCATCACTGTTTCTGGGTTTATGGCTTCCATTATATGGTTATTAGTATGACAGCCATAGCCCAAGTTGTAGTGATTACTTGAGAAATGTTAAAACTTTAGCCATTTTTTGCCAAGTCATAGTGTATTACAAAATAAAATTAAACTGTTCTGAAAATCAATTCTGCTGCTTTAACTAAGTTAAGAAATCTACATGGGGCATTTTATTATGTTTTGTGTTCTGAAAAGAGAGAAACAACGTAAAGCTAGGAAGCAAATGAAGTATTTTTTTGTTTCTATATTCTATATTTTAGGAGCTGTATTCATTAATTGCACAATAGAATGATCAAGAGAAAACCAAATAACTGTACCTGATCAGCGTGATTTGCTCGGGTATGTTGTGCATTCTCTGGCTTCCATTGTTCGGGTCCACAGTCAGTCATTTGTTAGTAACTCATACATATCTTCAAAGGCAATGTGGAACAAGAAATAAGTAATATCATTCTCTGTATCTCATTGCAATTACATTTCTTATATGCAGCCTATCCACAGAATGGAGTAATTATAAGATAACGTGTCCATTTCATAACCAACCATATCCATTTTTGTATAAATCATTACATGTTTTTATTACAAGAGTTGCAGAAGCCAGTGCAACTATTTTTCCTATCCACTCAGAGCTAGGCTAGAAGTTATTTCAAGAGTAGACAGATGCTGGAATAAAGAATTTAGAGTCCATAACATCAGCCCCCATAACATCTGGTACTTTTGAGAATGTTTTTTTATACACTACTATTTTTTTATGTAATATATTTTCCCCATCATTTATTTTTGGACTTACCCCATCATTAGTTTTATCCTCATCCTTTCGGACAAATAAAGCTGCATTAATTCAAAAATACATTCATCTATCCATTCACTCACCAGTTATTTGTTTTATGCCTATTTTGTGTATAGCCTTGCTTTAGACAATAAAGACAACACAGATAAGATTCCTGTCCTCATATATTGTGCATTCTGGTGAATAAAGACAGAATTTTGTTTTTCTTTAAAAATCAGTTACAAGTGTAATTGCAATTAGGGAAGAAAAATGTAGTTTCCAAGAAAACATGTAACGAAAAATATATTATCTAATCAGAGAGGTAGAGAATCAGGGATTCTTCCCCCAAGAAGCTGAAAACAGAGTTGGTGTCTCTTTCTGGCACATAGAAGGGAACTTATTTATATGGAAGATCCATGGATCCTCAGGGAATTACTAGTTTTGGAAGGAAAGCAGACAAGAATAAGAGAGAATATGCTTTAGTGTATGCTTCTGAATTCACCTGACAGCTGGTGGGTTTTCACATGACCTGCTTCATTCATCATAACATAGGCTCACAAATGACACCCAGATTATGCCTAGATCTGTGTTCCAAATATTCAGTGAAATGTTGATCAAGGATTAAGTTGAAACAATTGAAACAAACTCTGGGAAATTTAACCTGCATATATATTTAGGGTAAATTTAATGGAAAGGCCAGATGAACAGGTGTGGAGTTTACATGGATATAAACATTGCCTCAGTATTTACTGCAGAGCTGATCCAGTGAGGATATAATCACCAGCACCGCTGGTGATCAGAAACTTCAGACTGCACCTCCTGTTCTACCACATAGAAAGAGGGTCCCGTGATGGCCTCCACCACTAATACAGATACAGCTCATTGTATATAGCTGAAACTTCTGCCATCAACCTCTGCCCAAAAGAAATTATTCATGGAATTTATTCTACCTCCTCACTACCTTCAAAAATAGAATCTGGTAAGCAAATCTGATTATCAGAAATTTGGTTACCTGCCTGGGTCATAATTGCAAGCTTGGCTGAGTTAGTGGACATCTGGCAGGTCAGCCTGTATGATAGGCCGTAGGCTGTATGTTAAGAAGTGAGAATAGCACCAAATAAAGAGGGGTAGAGCTGGAAACACAAAAAGAATAATCAATTTTTCCTAGAATTCATCCTTTTGTCTTCCAAGTGCTTCATTCTTTCTAAACATTTCCAACTAGCATGGCTCAACTATCTAACATAATGCAACTGAAAAATGCTCTTATCTTCTTCCCAAAAAGGTCAGTTCAAAAACTCAATCAGTGATTATATCTATTTCCAAATTCATGATCTCTTAGTTATGCCATGACTTCATCTGAGAATTCAACAATCTCCCATAAATGAGCTGTAATACAAGAGCCAAAACATAAATTTCACAATCAGCAACACGCTTCACATAAAAGATAAGGAATTAGGAGGAAATTAACTAAAATGCACACATATACTATCAAACAATGCAAAAGTAAAACAAATGTTTCTTTATTTCCCAATGGACCGCAAAATATTATGGATCTATAATTTGAGCCAAATCTCTTTTCAAACAAAATGAAATCATTTCAAGTTTTGATCTAAGGGAGTAATTTTCTTCTCTACCATTCTTCAGGCCACCACTGAGTAGGACTTAAAAGTCTTGCTTTTCTACTCTCTTCCTGGACTGGTGCCAAAATATTGTGTTGAGCTGTGTATAAATGAGGCTTCAACATTTTTCTATTATGGTCTTTAAGAGATTAAGCCCCTGTATATCCTGAGAAGACTAGTCAGTAGGAACTTCTAAGGCTTCCAATGTAAGTCAGATAGAAATGTGTTAGGTGTGAACACACATTCTTGCAACTTATTTGTACCCTCAAGATATACAGGGGCTTAATCTCTTAAAGACCATTAATACCTGATGATGGAGCTGTCTGGGAATGTCCAACTGTAAAGGCGTAATGGGTTAAACAGAGTAGGCCCATGTTGCCTGTTGAATTGAGTTAAAAAAAAAAAAATAGGGTCCTTAATGTTTAATATGGGCAACAGCAAAAACAGTTAAAAAATAGCATGACTGTGACATTATTTCACATTTCTAGAAGCCACTGTTATGATTCTGTGACAAGACTCCATATAGCATCCTGATCTGTTACAAACACTGTGACTACTATTGAATCTGTTGTATCCCAGAACCTAAGCAGTGGAGAAGTTTGCTCTATATCCTGGACCACCTTTGACACCTTCTTCTACTGAGCCCCACACATACATTTAAGTCAGCTGACAATAACTCAAAGCCACACTCTCAAATATGGCATGTAAGACTTCTGAAATTTGAGGGGCTTACTAAGGGAGGTAGCTCTATTTCAGTAGCTGATACAACGTATTACAACTCAAAATTTGCTTTGGACTAGACATATTAACCCCCATGAATTCTAGAATTCTCATTAAGGAAACAGTCTTCAGAATATCTAAAAACTTACTTCTGATTTTATGGCAAGCACATATAACACAGATATCTGAGCTCTCACCTTGATCAGACGCTTAGATGAGAACCCATTCACATGATATTCTCTAGGTTTTTCCCCATTTTTAATTATCAAAATTTTTTTAATTTGGAGAAGGAGAAGAAATCTTCTAACTTGGCTTATGTAAGTGACTTCTTGGAACATACATGAATCTCGGATTTGTTTCTAGTTACAGGAAAGGAGTCAGTAAAATGGATTTGAGTAAGGCTAGATGGAATTTGTTTTCCAATTGAATTGTTTCCCATAGGTATATTGGCTGGCTCTGCCTGTTTTTGAGACAGCACAATAGTTGAGTTCTGCAAGTATTAGAAAATCTGCAAATTAGATTAAATTGCTCATACAGGAATGAACTACAATTGCTGATATTGTCATAATTCCTTACTATAACAGAATAGCTGAGACTGGACAATTTTAAAAATCGGTTTAGGATTCTAAATGATGGTAAGTCCAAGGGCATAGCAGCAGTATCTGGCAAGAGCTTTCATACTGTGTTATAACATGGCAAAAAAGCAAAAAGACATGAAAGCATGCATGAAAGAGATTAAGAGAGTAAACTGAGCTCACTTTTAAAACAACTCACTTCCATATGAGCTAATTTACTCCCACAAGAACAAAGTCACACCCAAGATAAAGGCATTAATCCATTACAAGCGGACCCTTCCCTTATGACCCAATCTCCTCTTAAAAGTCTCACCTCATAATACTGTTACATTGGCAATTAAGTTTCCAACAAATCATTTTTTTTTTAGTTGGAGTCTCACTCCATCACCCAGACTGGAGTCCAGTGTCATGCTCATGGCCACCCCAGCATCAACCTGCTGCGCTCTGGCAATCCTTCCTCCTTAGTTTTCCAAGTAGCTGGAACTACAGGCACACACTACCACGCCCAGCTAATTTTTGATTTATTGTAGAGACAAGTTCTTGCCAAGTTGCTCAGGCTGGTCTCGAACCCACAGGCTCAGGCAATCCACTCGCCTCTGCCTCCCAAAGTGCTGGGATTACAGGCTGAGACACCAAGCCTGGCCCAACAGATAATTTTTTGAAGAATACTTTTAAGCCATGACATTCCACTTTAGACCCTCAAAATTTTGTCCATCATACATTGTAAAATGCATTCATTCCATCCCACTAGCCCCCAAATACTCAACTCCTTACACAACCAACTTAAAAGTCCAAAGTCCATAGTGTCCTCTGAAGTAGATATGATGAGATTGAAAGCATGATTCACTATGAGGCAAATTTCTTCCAGTTGTGAGCCTGGAAAGTTAAACAAGTTAAATATAATGGTGGGATATTTCGATTGAAAAAGGATGAAATAAGTAAGAAGAAAGGAACAACAGGTCCCATGTAAATCCAAAACTCAACAAGGAAGACAACATTTAGTTTTAGAGCCAGATAATAATCTTTGACGCCTTGTCTTGCTTGCTAAGCACATTGGTACCAGAGATGGCCCCCAAGACCTTGAGTATCCTCACTCCTGTGAGCTTCCCAGGATCAGCACAAGATTCAGTTCTTATGATATAAAGTCAGGTTCCTGTAGCTTTCCTAGGCTGGAATTTCAAGGTGGGGTCTTGCATGGTCCTACATTCTCCAGCTCCATTAGGCTTTGCCTTTGGGGCTCTCTGTGGCAGTTCTGTCTGTGACTCCACATTTTCACTTGAAATTACTTTAGCAGCAGTCCCCTGCAGTGTCTCTACCCCACAGCAAGTCTCTGCCTGAGTTTCCAGGATATTTGCAACATCCTTTGAAGTCTAGGTAAAGGAAGCCATGCCCCCACACCTCCTGCATTCCATTTGTCTGCAGACTTAATGCCATATGCACTGCCAAGATTTGCCTCTTGCTTATTCTAAAGCTGTGACTCAAGAAATATCTGGGCCTACTTGAGCCATGACTGGAGGAACTCTGCAGCTCTGTGATGGAATGTGAGGAGTAGAGACCTGGGGTGACCCTGGGTAGAGAAAGTCCATGGAGGGTGGCCCAAGTTCAAGCACTGAAAAATGCCTTTGGAGTCTTTCTCCCACTGTCCCCATGGATAGTCTCTGGCTCCCTTCTATCCTCACTCATCTCTTCAAATATTTGGTTGGTCATATTAGAACGCTCTTTCTCACTCTTTACATGATCAGGCTTTTTGAATTTTTAAAATTTTTCTGCTATTTCCTCTTGCGGTGGACACAGTCTGATGTTTTCTTTGCACCTGTATAATAATAATGGTCTGTACTTCAGTTACAATATCTTGTTCCTCATTTCCATCTGAGACCTTATTAGAATGGTCTTTACTGTCTACATTTCTATCAATATTCTGATCATGATCCCTTAAGTAATTGCTAAGAAGTTCTAGACTTTCTATAGTCTATTTTCCATCTGAGCCCTCACCAGAAGAGTCCTTTATACTCTGTTTACAGCAACGTAGGCTTTTTCTAACCTGCTACTCCAAACTCTTTCATCCTCTACTCACTAATAACTTCCAAAGCTACTTCCATATTTTTGTTGCAGTGATTACTGCAGTCCTTGGTACCAATTTTCTGTCCTAGTACATTTTTTGTTACTATATCAGAATACTTAAGACTCAATAATTTATAAAGTAAATAAGTTTATTTGGCTCATTGTTTGGGGCCTGCAGAGTCCAGGGGCATGTTGGTAGCTTCTGGTTAAGGCTTTCATGATTTGTCATAACATGGCAGAAAATGGAAGGGCAAATAAGTGAGTACGAAATAGACTGCTAGAGTAAGTTGAGTTTCCTTTTATAACAACCTGCTCTTGCAAGAACCAATTCATTCTGGAAGAGGTTCAGCATAAATAAACGAACTAATCAATAAATCTCTTCTTTTTAAAAAAGAACTAATTCAATGCCAGGAGAGTTAAGGAATTTCCAGAAGAAATAAATTCACTCCCAAAATATTAACACTAATTCATTCATGAGGGCTCCAACATCAAGTCTCAATCACTTTGTAAAAGCCCCACACCTTAATACCTTTACATTGTCTATTAAGTTACCAACACGTGAACTTTTGGGGGACACATTGAAGACAGCATGGATGAAAAAGTGAGACGGGTGTGATATGGACAATCCAACTCCTCAGAAAATAAGAATTCTTTCTTCACCAAGCCCAGGTCTTTGTCACCTGCCTCTACTTGGCTACATATGAAAAATGGAGAACTCACAACTTCTAGAGACAGTCCTTATTATTTTGAGGTAATTCTAGCTTGTGAGAAAGTTCTTCTTAAAGTTGAACCAAAATCTCATTATCTCGCTGTGCCTGAAGCCAACATCTCAGAAACAGATTCTGAAATGGAGATTGGTATACAGATTTATCAAAAGTTCCCCTTTAATCAACACCTCTGGAGGAGTGACAAAAGTAGGATTGGGCAGAGTGGGGACTTTAACTATAGTTGCTGGAGGCCTCTGTTGTGGAGGTATGGAGTTGAGATGACCCTTTAAAGTTGTTCTGCCTTGAGCAAAAGTAGATGGGAAGGTTTCACCTCCTTATCAACCAGCCATTAGATTTGGGTTATCCCTAGGTAGAGGACATGCTTTGGTTGAGGAGATTCTCTTTAGCTGAAGAAAGTTACAAAGGAATCATCATTACTTCTGGAAGCTCACTCCTAACAGCTTATGTGTTGCCTCAAACCTGAAGGGAGCAGCTAATCTCAGCATTGATGAGATAGTTGCTACACATTTTCTCCTTGTTTCTTGTCTTCCCTTAAGAGTCAATAAAGTCCAATTCCTCTTCCATATTGGCCAGAAAATACTAGAGCACACATTTTACCATTCATAAGACTCTTAAGTTTTTCTCAGTTATAGTAGTTGCAATCTTAGACTCTCATAGTAACATGATTCCTCTTTAGCATGAAACATAGAATTGAATGTACAAGTATTATCCATGGGTCCCTAACATCTTATCAAGAAAGACTTGCTTGACTTCACATCTAGCCCATGGTGCAGCAGTAATAGCACTGAATCCTAACCACTAGACAACCAGGAAGCTGATTTGATATTTTTAACTCAACTCTACTTTTTGAAAAACTTAACCTTATCATTGACTGTAACCAAAGTTGCAGCCAACAAATACTTCTAATTTCCTCTCACATATTGCTATTTTACCTTATGCTTTCATTTTATTTTTTATTTTTTCAGAAACAGGATCTCGCTCTGTTGCCCAGGCTTGAGTGCATTGGTGTGATCATAGCTCACTGCAGCCTCAACCTCTTGGGTTTAAATAATACTTCTTACTCAGCCTCCCAAGAAGTTGGGACTACAGGCGTATGCCACTACACTGGCTTCATTTGTCTCTTGTGCAGACAGTTTTATGTTTTATTGTAATCAATGATAGAAACTCACATATTTCTAAGAAATTTCATCTTATATGTTTCTAAAATATCAGTGTAATTTTTCTAAAGATTTTTATCTTTTTCTTCTATCCAAAGCACCTGATCTGAAATATGGTAGGTATATAATGAATGTTTTTTGAATGACTACAGGGAGTTTAATTTTTAAAAGACTTATACATTGTTTTGTTAAATTCAAAATCAGAAGAAAAAAAAACACTCAAAGAGTTTACTCTTATGAAATGTGGTCTTTCTATTGTTACTCCTATGCTTTAGACCAGAGATTTGATGGCATATAATGAAGACAAAGGAGCCAGATAGTCTCATAATTCTGACCTTATTTGTTTCAATTCCCTTGAACTTTCTTGTGTATAAGAAAGCAGCTTTGTTAACAGGCCCTTGTGATTTTGAGGAGTGATGAGAAAATTCCAAACCTACTCTTCACTTTTAATTTAATTATATTGATGGAGTCTTACACTGAGAGTAGCACTAGCTATCAATCAACTTTACCTACTTCTGTGTTCTGGAAAAACTCATTTCAGCTCTTTTTTCCTCCTCTTTTATCACTGTCTTCCTTTTTGTGATTAAGCTAAGATCAACCATCTTTCCAAAGAGAAGTCAGTATTCAGCCCAGATTCATCTATAGTGACCAAAGCGATTGGACGTATTTTCCCCATGATGTAGTTCACTGTTAACTAAGTTTTTGTTTCTATTGTTTTCCTCACAAGTGGAACATATTTGTGATCAATAACCTCTTTCTGAGCAATGATTGCTTCTTGGCCAAGGGATATCACATAGAAAACTTCAAGGAAAAGGGATAAAAATAGTTTGCACCAGGCTAATTTAACAGACCAGCCAATTCTTCACACTCCAGTTCAACCTAAATATCTGTTTTCATTATAGTACAAAGTTTAGTTTTTTATGAAAACTTCATATGTAATTGGAATTCTATATAATTCAGAGTCATTATAGCGTGATGTTATGAGATGGTAGAAAAGTGGCAGTTGCCTTTCAGGAACCAGCCTGTGTTTTATAAATTATATGTAGTCAAAGTAATTACCCGAAGTTCCTTGTAACTAAAGCTACATTTTTTTTTTATTTTAAACATATTTTTTATTTTAAAATTGTGGGATACAGTTAAGGGTTAGGTATACAAATATGTATTGTTCAAGCACCCTTGTTGATAAGGGGTGTCCCCCCATCCCCAGACAGATATTGACTACCGTTAATCCCACCTCCTTTCCCCTCCCTGCCCCCCATAGTTTCCCACCACTGTCAATCCTTTTCTTATAGTTTTACGATAGATGTTCAAGGTTCACTTATGAGTGAGAACATGTGATACTCAGATCTTTGTTTCTGTGAGAGATCACTCAGTATTATAAACTCTAGTTCCATTCAGGTTGCTGTGAAGTTCATGGCTTTGTTCTTTTTTATGACTGCATAGTATTCCATCGTGTATATGTACCACATTTTTTTAATCCAGTCCTCTTTTGATGGACAGCATGGTTGGTTCCAGGTTCTTGCTACTGTGAACAATGCTGTGATAAACATACGTATGCAGGTATCTTTTTTATAGAGTGATTTGAGTTCCTCAGGGTATATTCCCAGTAGTGGGATTGCAGGATCATATGAGAGGTGATTATTTAGAGTTTTAGGAATCACCACACTGCTTTCCACAGAGGTTATGCTAGTTTACACCCCCACCAACAGTGTAGACATGTTCCATTTTTGCCACATCCTCTCCAGCATCTGTTATTTTTGGAGTTATTGATAATGGCCATTCTGACTGGAGTTAGGTGGTATCTCAGTGTAGTTTTAATTTGCAACTCCTTGATGACTAGTGAGGTTGAACATTTTTTCATGTATCTGTTGGCCGCGCATATGTCTTCTTTTGAGAAGTGTCTATTCATATCTTTTGCCCACTTTGTAATGGGGTTGTTTGTTTTTTTCTCTTCAGCAGGTTTGAGTTCCTTGTAGATCCTTGATGTTAGGCCTTTGTCAGACATGGAGTTGGCAAATACTTTTTCCCAGTCTATGGGCTGTTTCCCTGCTCTCTTGATGGTTTCTTTGGCTATCCAGAAGCTTGTCAGTTTAATGAGGTCCAACTTGTCTTATTTCTTATGGCCTGGGCACTAGGGGTTTTGCTCAGGAATTGGATGCCAGTTCCAACATCCACAAGGGTGTGTCCTGCATTTTCTAAAGTTCTTACGGTTTGAGGTTTACATTTAGGTCTCTGATTCATTTAGAGTTAATTTTTGTGTGTGGGGATAGATAGGGGTCCTGTTTCAATCTTCTGCATGTGGTCAACCAGCTTTCCCAGCACATTTACTGATCAGGTTCTCCTCTCCCCAGTGGTGGGTGGTGGAGGCTTTGTCGAAAATGAGTTCGTTGAAAAATTGAGGTTTTGCTTCTGGAATCTCAATTCTATTTCATTGGTTTATATGCCTGTCCTTGTACAAATACCAGGCTGTTTTGATTATTGTAGCTTTATAGTAAAGCTTAAAGTCTAGTAGTGTGATACCGCCTGCTTTTTTTTTTTTTTTTTTTTTTTGCTGAGGATTGTTCTGGCTATTCTTGACCATTTGTATTTCCATATGAATTCGTGTATTGTTTTTTCTAGATCTGAGAAGAATGTTGCTGGTAATTTGATGGGAATTGCGTTAAATCTGTAGATTGCCTTAGGTAAGATGGACATCTTAACAACGTTGATTCTTTCAATTCATTAGTATGGCATATTTTTCCATTTCTTTGTGTCATCTTTGATTTCTTTGAGTAGTTTTCATTGTAAAATTCTTTTACGTCTCTGGTTAGGAAGATGTCAAGGTATTTCATTTTTTGTGGCTATTTTGATTGTGATTGTGCTTTTTATTTGGGTTTCTATTTGTTTATTGCTGGTATAAAGAAATGTGATTGTCTTTTGTACATTTATTTTATACCCTGAGACTTTGCCAAAGTCCTTTATCAGTGTGAGGAGGTTTTTGACAGAGTCTCTTGGGTTTTCAAGGTATACAATCATGTCATCTGCAAAGAGAGACAGCTTGACTTCCTCTTTTCCTATTTGGATACCCCTGATCGCCTTCTCTTTTCTGATTGCTCTAGACAGGACTTCCAATATTATATTGAACAGGAGGGGTGAGAGTGGGCATCCTTGTCTCATTCCAGTTTTCAGGGAAAATGCTTCCAATATTTGTCCATTTAGGAGTATGCTGGCTATGGGTTTCTCATAAATGGCTTTTACTATTTTGAGGTATGTTCCACGTATGCCTAGATGTTCTGAGGGTTTTTATCAAGAAGAGGTGCTGGATTTTATCAAAAGCTTTTTCTGCATCTAATGATATAATCATGTGGTTTTTGTTTTGACATCTGTTCATGTATTTAATTACATTTATGGTCTTGCGAATGTTGAATCAGCCTTACATCGCAGGGATGAAGACTACTTGGTCATAATGTATGATTTCTGAGATGTGTTGTTGAATCTGGTTTGTTAGGATCTTGTTGAGAATTTTAGCATCTATGTTCATCAAAGATATTGGTCTGTAGTTGTCTTTCTCTGTTGGGTCTTTACCTGGCTTGGGTATCAATGTGATGTAAGCTTCATAAAATGATTTTGGGAGAGTTCCAACTTTCTCAGTCACCCGGAATACTTTCAATAGGATTGGTACCAGTTCTTCCTTAAATGTCTTGTAGAATTCTGCTGGAAAGCCATCTGGTCCAGGGATTTTTTTTCTGTAGGTAGTTTTCTTTTGACATAGTCAATTTCCTTGATTGTTATTGGTCTATTTAGGGTCTTGATTTCCTCTTGTTTCAACCTAGGCAGGCTGTGTGATGTCAGAAAGTTCTCCATTTCCTTAAGGTTTTCAAGTTTGTTTCCAAACAAGTGTACATCATAGTCTCTAATGATCTTTTGTATTTCTTCAGGGTCAGATGTGACTTCATCTTTTTTGTTTCTGATTGTGTTTATTTGAGCTTTCTCTCTCTTTTTCTTTGTCAGTGTAGCTAGGGGATCATTGATCTTGTTTATCTTTTCAAAGAAACAGCTTTTTGTTTTGTTGATTTTTTGTATTATCTTTTTGTCTTCTAATGTCCTGGATTTGGGCTTTTATTTTGGTGACCTGGATTCTTCTGCTGAAGTTAGGGTTTTGGTGTTCTTGCCTTTTCAGCTTCCTTAGGTGACTTGTTAGACTGTTAATTTGTGATCCTTCCATTTTCTTCATGTGTGTTTGTAGAGATATGAATTCCCCTCTTACTACAGCTTTCATGGCATCCTAGAGATTTGGTAAGATGTTTCTTCATTTTCATTTGTTTCCAGGTATCGTTTAATCTCTGTTTTGATTTCATGATTGACCCAGGTGTTGTTTAGCATCATGCTGTTTAGTGTCCATGTCTTTGTGGGTTTTGGGGGAATCTTGTCGGTGTTGATGTTTATTTTTATTCCACTGTAGTCCGAGAAGATGCATGGCAAAATTTCAATCTTTTGAAATTTTTTATGCTTGATTTATGGCCAAGGATGTGGTTGATCTTAGAATATGTTCCATGTGGTGATGAGTAGAAAGTATATTCTGTGGTCGTTGGGTGGAGTGTTCTGTAGGTATCAATTAAGTCCATTTAGTCAAGAGTCACACTGAGGTTCTGGATCTCATTGCTGATTTTTTGTCCTGTTGATCTGTCTAGGGTTGTGAGTGGGGTATTAAAGTCCCCAGCTATGAGTGTTAGAGTCAATATCTTTTTTGAGTTTACCTAGAAGCTGCTTTATGAAAGTTGGAGATCTTATGTTGGGGGCATATATGTTTAGGATGGATATTTCTTGTTGATGGATTGAAACTTTTATCATTATGTAGTGGCCTTCTGTATCTTTTTAAATTTTTGATACCTTAAAGGGTATTTTGTCTGAGATTAAGATCGCAACTTCACCTTTTCTTTGTGTTCCGTTCTCCTGAAATTTTGCTTCCCATCCTCTTATTTTGAGTCTTTGAGTATCTTTTCTAGTGAGATGAGTCTCTTGGAGGGAATCTATTGTTGCCTGGTGATATTTTATCCATTTTGCCATTCTATGTCTTTTCAGTGGTGCATTTAGTCCTTTCACATTCAGGCTAATTATTGAAATGTAAGAGTTGATCCCTACCATGAGGTTCTTATAGAGTTGCTGTTGTTCCTATTTGTTTGTTGTCTTCCTTTTGGTTTGGGGGTTGGTTCATGTGTGTCTTTTATCTTTATCTTGTTTTCTTGTGAAGAA